>JASVEL010006296.1:0-33051 GCA_032618575.1 Nicotiana noctiflora
ATAAAAAATAAAATAAAAATTTAACCTCATTGAAGATGTTTTTAACTTACTAGAAACTTGACTAGACAATTTCTTAATTTCATCCTAAAAAAGAAAAAAGAAAAAAAGAAAGAAATGATTTTTAGGAAAGTAGGCGAATTGACAATCCTATCCTCGGAGCCCTACTGAATAAGAGACCTTAAGCGGAAGGCCAAGATTAAAAACCTTCTTTCAATCCAAGGGCCTACAACTTTCACAAATCCTTTTATAAGCTTCGCAGAAAACCCTAAAAAACCATTCTTGTCGCATCGTCTTCATCTCAGCAGCCTCGGAGGCTACATAGCTCTTCTGCTTTTCAAGGCTTCTCTGTTAATCTCGCGAAAATGGTGAGTTGTATACCGCTATTCGGATTTCATCTTCTGTTCTTTATCATTTCAGATTTGTTATAACATATGTGTTAATTTGGATTATTAAGACTCTTCCAAATGATGTCGACTTGTTGAACCCTCCTGCCGAGCTGGAGAAGAGAAAGCACAAACTTAAGCGTCTTGTACAGTCTCCTAACTCTTTCTTTATGGTACGTGTAAATGATTCTTCAATTTGAAATTATGTATCTGCTTTTCTGGTTTTTGAAATTAATGTGCGATTTGTTTGTTATTTCTCTAGGATGTTAAGTGCCAGGGTTGCTTTAACATGTAAGTTGTCTTATTTGTTGTTTTGTTTTGGATATAGAAGTAGTGTTGTATTAGATAATTGATGATTGGAATGAATATTTATATGCAGAACAACTGTGTTCAGTCACTCGCAAACTGTGGTGGTGTGCGGGAACTGCCAGACTGTGTTGTGCCAGCCGACTGGTGGCCGTGCTAGACTCACCGAGGGTTGTTCTTTCAGGAGAAAGGGAGACTAAAGATGAGAGAGAGACTGCTTACTTTGCTTTTAGAGTGGAAATGAAAAGGTTTTATATGGGAAACAAAAAAGTCAGTTTTGATGCAATCCTGTTTGTTTAATGGTTTTTTTATTTAATCTGTAGTCTTGATTAAGAAAGAACATGGGTTTTGAATCTGCAATGACTTGATGTTTGTTTTTTAGTAGAGTTGGATTTTCCCGTAAAGATATCCATCGAATTTTTGCTTTTATTAGCTCTATTTTGTGCTTCTTCCCTGAAATTCTCCAGTGAATTTATTTGCCCTTCTGTTAGGGAAGAACTTCATTTGAGCTTAAAAATTCAAATTTGGTTTGATCTTAAGCTTGTTGTTATGTAGCCATGATATATTCTTGGACTATTTCATCATCAGGAGAGGATGAGTTGCCAATCTTTTTGGCATCATTTTGAAAGACTATCCCTAAACAAATTGAACAAGCATTGTTGAACTCTTCTATATTTTTACACTTTTGTTCTTAGATTATGATTTTGTCCTAGTGGTATGTTTTAGACAGCATTTAGAGGTACTGGAACATATGTTGCTATATATACAGGTAGTGGTGTTGATATAAATTTGTGTATTCGAATGCTTTAGATATTTGATCGCATTTTAGGGTATACAACAACAACACCCAGTATAATCCCACTTAGTGGGGTCTGGGGAGGGTAGTGTGTACGCATTTTAGGGTATAGTGTTGTGCTTTTCTTCTTTGTCCTAGTAAGTAAGGCCAGCCACTTCATAGGAGTAAGCATCTTTCCTATCAATCTTGGTCTGTTTCTATCCCGATTTCAGAAATCAGAATGAACTAAAGTTCTATTCTGTTCCTTGAAGCTAAGATTGTAACGTTATTGAAGCTGAGTCCAAGCCTTGTATTAAACTTTAGGTAGAAGATGAGCCAACATGGACACACCACTCACTCATCCGATCCATGCTGTTTTTAAAAAGAAAATTCCGCAGCTTAGTTCCGTTCAATACTATAAGTCTAGTAAGACAGTTATTTGGCAATGAAGTTTTGAAATTTCGAGTCCTGTAAATTGCTACTCTGTTACAGATACGTTATTACTTTGGAAAATATTGAAATTTGAGCACGGATCAATGTTTGCGTATCCACTTATATTTCTCTTCTGTTGTCTTAAGTAGGAGAAAATGTTAATCTTACAGTAAACTTGAATTACCTAAGCAGTGATTTGTTTGATTTAACATTCTTAGACTGGTCTAGAATAAGGTTTCCCAAGTTAATTTCACCATTATCTTTTACGCTTAACTATAGCGAAGCAGACAGATATATCAATGAGACTTAACCTCCTCCCTCGCCCATATTTCCTGAGTGAATAGATTTCTGTATCTTAGTTTACTTTTAACTGTGATTCTGCAAAAATAAAGTTAACCATTCGAGAGAGTTCAGCAGAGGTTCCTGCATCAAAAATAAGAAAATGGAACTAATTTGAAGTGTTGTCACAGATAATTTGCTAATCTTTCAGTAGGCATGAAAATAGTGGAAGCTGCCATTTTGAGAGCGGGCAAACTAACTTTCCTGCTAGTGTACGTTAACATTTACCCTCCCTTCGTCACAGGGTCAGTTAAGAGTTAAAACTCAGGATGATAGTTATTCCAACTTAGCCGATCGTGCACAGAATTCACGGTCAATCCACTATCCAACTCCACCACCAGGTACAAATAATTGATCTTTCTTTTATACCGAAAATCCATGCAGTATACATTCACAAGATATATGACCAAAGAGAGGCTAATGTTTCTATAACCTTGACATATGTCAAGTATAACTATCATTACAACTTAATTGAGGAGGCTCATATACATATATTATAGCAAATCATTGTAAAAGTCTTGGACTGGAGTTAGACAACATCCATGATGTTATTGTCTCCACAAGCTGATCCAAGTCCTTGGAATTCCGAGAGCTAAGAAGTATAGAGTCTACATTACCAAGTGTGTTGCCGACTTCCTTTGCAACACTTTCCCAGGGTGTTCCTGCGGACAAATTTGCCAATAGCTCCCCGCTCCTGTTAACAGCATCTGTCATTCCTGGGGGAACATCTGGCAGAGCCTGAAAGTCGGAAAAAAGGAAAGAAACACATTGTTTTAACCTCTGAAAAGAAGGAACTATGAAAAAGCAAATTGGCCAGGCATGAATCTGCCAGCAGATTTATTAATCAGACACTAGATGCAATGAACTCTCGTTTAACAGATTTCGGTGGTTTAGGGTGAACCTGCTGTAGAGGAAGCGCATGGTCTCCAGGAAGCGAGCGGATGGACATATCCAGCATTGAGCTGATAGCAGAACCTGAGCTGAGCACTTGAGCTAGTGTTGAAGTTTCATCGATTGTATCATCCTTGAACTTTATTAAGAGATTCCTCGATATCCCATAGTAGGACCTTATCTGTAATATATATTAGATAAGAAAAACTTACATCTTGGACAATGAAAATATACATTTTGTGTTAGGTACTCTGCCCCATTCTCTAATCTCTATAGCATTATTGCTACCTGGTAAATTAAATAAATTTTGCTGTGACTATGATTTTGAACGTTTTTCATATTCTTAATCTCAACTATAAAATGGTGTGATGTATAGTGCCTTTTGTATAGGTTTTGAATATGCAAACTTTGTCTTAAAAAAATTACGTAATCAAATCCGAATCACGCCGTAAAACAGACCTGCCATTCTCTTTGGAAGGGACAGTTTCACTGTAATTTAGACAATGTTGCAACATTCAGCGTCTTCAACATGTTAAAGTGAGCAGCGAACTACTAACATCTGTATAGCACGTATCTGACGGGGATAAGAGTACCAGTGCATGAAATTTTCAAATATTGTGAGGATCATATGGTTTTGAGATTTTATATATTTTATTTATATAATATTTTATATACCCTTGTTATTTTATGTTATTTTAATATGAGTCTATTGATAGTACTAATTTATCGTCTTTTGTTGATGTCTTGAGCCGAGGGTCTCCTGGAAACAACCTCTCTGCCCCCGGGTAGGGGTAAGGCCTGCGTACATATTACCCTCCCCAGACCCCACTTGTGGGATTATACTGGGTTGTTGTTGTTGTTGTTGTTGTTATTTTATATACCCTAAATTAACCCAAAAAAAGTTTCAACAAGCACTAATAAAGTTTAACTAAAAATGCAAAACACACACACACACACATCATCAGATCTGTGCAATTCATCATCATAATCTACAAATTCATTGCCCATCATCATAACAAGTTTAAGAAAGCATCCAAAATCTGACATCACATCAAATACTATTGAATCTGAGTATCCAAATCAAGCTCTTGAAATAATTAGTCTCATGCATAGTGATTAAATTATTATCCAGTGTAACTTTTGCAATACCATTGACACAATGCGATTAAGAAATCTATATTTAGGATTTAGGCTCTACAGTGCACAAGACATCTTGCGTTCATGCCGGATCCGGGGAAGGACTGTACCACAAGGGTGTAATGTAGATAGCCTACCCAAATGCAAGCATTAGTAGCTGCTTCTACGGCTCGAACCCGTGACCTATAGGTTACACGGAGACAACTTTACCGTTGCTCCAAGGCTCCAACTTTACTGTTGCTACAGTCTATATAGCACTATTAGAAAATCAACTCATGCCATGTATCTGCTTCTCATTTGCATAGTTGTTGAACTGGTAATAGAATATAAATTCTACACAAGTTCTACCAGAAAATAGCAACAAAGTAAACTAAAGATATTCACGACATGTATCTAGTTAATGAGTACTAAGATCTCAAAATTTTCCATACCAGTCTTTGAGTTTCTTCTGGTCTTGGAGTAAAATTTTCTTTCCCCTTAACCAAGTCCATGTACAGAGGAGGCAGTTGCTCAACCAGTGGAAAAACTTGCTTCATAATTGAGGGGCTAAGGTTCTCTATTTGCTTCATAGTCATCTCTGCCTGCAGATAATCAAACACAGGAGTGGAGTAAGAAGATTTCAGTTCCATGTTGAAGTTTATGAAAAAGTGACTAACGACTAACGAGAGTGACACAATGTTTGCACCTATGTAACTAACATTTAATACCTGTGCCTACCATAAAGCATCTCATGAAAAAGTGACTGTCAAAATAGGCACGAAAAGGGTGAGCAGCACTTTCAAGTGACTCAGTTCAGTAAAACAAAATACTTATGATAAAAAACCAATAGGCCAGCATTAAGAATTCAACGAGAAAGATACGAAGGTTAAGCAACCTCTTTCTCCTCTTTCTCAGCTTTTTCAATTGATAAGATCAAGCTCTGCTCTACTAATTTTAGAAGCCGAAAGGAGTTGAGAGAACTATACAGTAAAAAAAGAAAGAAATTATAGAACGGGGGGGGGGGCTGCTTTCTTGTAGAAACTACCAGTAAGTGCGCCCAAGAAAAGTAAAATTCCTCCTACTTTTCTCCTTTTGTTCATCCCAATCAAACAGGGAGAAGAATTTAAGCTTCTGATATTTCATTTTTCTTTTGATAAGGTAAACTGCCATTCATTCGCCCACCTTTGTTTTCTGTTTCCTAGTTTGCAAACTAAATCTAAGACCTTCAAAATCCTAGTGGCGCGTTTGTTTTGGGTACAAAATGTCACAGGTTAAATCCTGTCCTCCCTATCTATTACTGCTCCTTTGAGCAGTAACGAGGGATCAATTGAGATGGCTTCAAATTGAACGTAAGCTTTGTTTTTTATCATGCTATTTTAGTTTATGCATACAAAATGTATTGGGGTTTAAGAAAAGAATCCTTTTATTTACAGTCTTATCTATACGGAGCCCAAACAAAATGCATCAGAATCATAGCTCCCGTTTAGGCGTTACTTAAAAAGGTGCTCACCCTTTCCATTGAAAATCTTTTAACATATAAATTAAGCAAGAAAAAGGAAATATAGATAAGCTGACACAGTTTAGGAGAAGACCTCACTTTTGAAACCAAATCTTAGAGCATGAAAAATACAAAGCATAGACTTCAAGAGAAAATCTAAAGCATAAACAATTGTCCTGGTAAAGAGACATGCGATCTTCTCCACAGAATTCTTTGACACGATGATCAAATAAAAGGCAGGTGATTTCCTAACTGTAAAGACACCACAGTTTTCATAGAAATATCATCAGTCAGCATTCAGGTTCAGATACAAGATACTTATGACAGTCAACATATATCCTTTCTCTCAATGCCTACCATGTACCATACCAACGTGTACGGTAAATGCTCATTTGAAGCACACTTAAGCCCTGAAGCTGAATGAAGCTTAGGGTGGGCACTATACCTCACTTAAGCGACACTTTAATGCAGGTACCAAGGCGTTTAGGCTTGCACCTTATTTGTCGATGCGTTCTATTTTTAAGAGAACAACACTAAGTAATAGTTTTAACTGGCAAAGAGATATTAATCATTGAGGCACGGAAACCATCCTCTGAAGACGTCACTTTTCTCTCTTGGGAACGCGCACTCTCCTTTTCTTTCTTTTTCTGATAGATTTTCCAGGAGAAATCTTGACATCTCAAACTTCAGATCAGCTCCTTCTCTTTCTTCTTTTGATCCTCTCTTTCAGCTTCTTGTATCTACCAAGAACCTTGAGCCAATTATATTGACCTGTTTAAGGTATGGGCAGTTTGGGCTATAAACAGCAGTTGTTCGGCCCATTTTCAACCCCCTCAAATCCAACTCAACTCACCCAGTTGCCACCATTAATCATAGTACCAGTTTTTGTTGTTAACAAAAAGTCGTTAGCTTAGTTATCCAGACATAAGGAAAAAAACATCTATGATCTCACATGTGAGAGTCATCTAATAAGAACATTCAAAGGAAGTTGGGGAAGTTGGTGAAATTCAGCTACTTACCCCAAGACGGATGGTTGGTGATGACGCAATGTCCGATAAAACTGGTCCGATATTTTGCATCATTGGAGCAAGAACAGATGAGAACAATGGAACTGCAAGGCTCGCATCCTGGACAAAGAAGTAATAGGAAAACTTTATTATATGCTCAGATGGTGATGGATTACCTGGGTCACCTGGCTTCGGGACACAAATAGATTTTTGTGCACATTAAGATGTTCAGTAACTTAAACTCCTACTGGTCTAACAGGAGTAGACGTAATACATGTATTGCTATTTTCACTTTCACAAACAGCTACAGTAAGACATAAAACTTGGATACCAGACCTCGGTTCTTAGATAAAGACCCTGGCAAGAAGCCGTCGAGGGCCAAGATTTCAGAAACCATGTCAAACTTGGCAAGTGTTCGTAGCTACAAGATTTGCAAGTATAATTGCAAGTATGAGTTTTTGATAAAGCTGAAAATAAATTAATCAAGTACCTTGTTGTTGAAAGCCATCAATACATTCCCATTTTTTTTCACAGCATACCTTGATCCTGATCATCAAGCACCAATGTGTCAAATACTGTGGACCAAGTTGACCAAATTTATCTCTATGTAAAAAATATTACTCAGAATACTTTAACTTACCAATCAAAAGGTGAATAACAGATCCTAAAGAGTGCCCAATGCCAAATATAGGAAGGTCTTGTACCTATGTCACTAATGGACATGCATAAGAAATAAAGCATGATAAAACAGTCTCATCCCAGGCAAAAGATGAAACTCACTCTTTCTTGGAGAAACCTAAGGCACCTATCGAACTTAAACTGCACTTCATCTGCAATGTAGAAATGGTCAAATCCACTAGCATAAGGTGTAGCAATCACCAAGACATCCCTGTCTCACAATGTAACAGAAGTAAGTTGTAGCAACCAACATATCCCCTCACAATGTAAATAAGGCTAAGCGTTATACCAACCCCACTTACCTGACACAAGGGATAAAGGAAACAGAGGTGAGATATAAAAAGGATAAGAATTATAGTGCTTGCAGCATCATGATAATAGCATGTTAGTTTTATAAAATAATACTGCTGAAACGGACATCAGGTAGTCTAATACAACTAGTAGCACAAAAAGTTTTGCATCTTAAGTCTGATTTAACAGGTGGAAACAGTCTATTACAACCAAAAAAAAAGCTACGATTCTTAAGTCTGATTAAACAGATGGAAATCCCTTCGCCAAACTAGCTAAGTAAAACGTGAACTTTAGTTGGTAAGCACCTTAACTACTTAAGAGTAGTACACTTCTACGAGAAAGTGAATAGTCATTACTAAAGATCTTTAACAAGATACTACTTAAATAGTGGACTGCTGTTCTTGCTCACCTAAAATCTGAGAAGTCAACCTTCAAATCTTAAATACAGAGAGAGAATGGGAAGAATTATACAGTATCGCCACCCCATTGGTGCTGTGATTAGTTAAATTTTTCTACTTCTCCTATCCTGCTTATGAGTAACACAAAAGAGAGAGAAAAGCTAACTATAAATCAGAATAATTCCGAGGCGCATATAGGTCACAAATACAACAAAGAAGTGGCTACTTTCAAATCATAAGCATATAATTAACATAGATAGAATAAGATGGACTCTAGCATAAAGATCAAATCACTCACATTTGACTGAGCCGCTCCAGGAACAGGCGGTAAGAAAGCTGAGGAGCAGCCCCAACAAAAACACCTCCAACAAAATGTACGACTAACTTTGGCTTTGAGGTTTTTGGTCTCAATACCCATGCTCCCTGGAATAGCACAGCGAGTTGATTTCATTAATAATTTATCAAAGCATTGCCACAAGGATATGTGGGTACACTTTTTGTTCTCCTTATGCAGCCCACTGTCTTATTAACTGTTAAGTCACAATCGAGATTGTATCCAATCCACGTCAATTCCCAACACAGATTATAATGACATAACAAATGTTGATTCAACATTATGCTTACGATGCATTGCCCATCATGACTAATTCCTTCAAACCTAACAGTTATTCTGTGCCCTCTCAAACTAGAACGTCATTTTTTGTCTTTAAGCTCATATGGAAGGAGCAGGTAAAGTTGTTTTAAAGATTACAATCCAAAAATTCCGTAAGATAATGAAGACTGGACAAATTAGGGGAAGTGATAAAGGAACAAGTCGGATATCAATATTGACTTGTAACTTTACACATAAAGGAAAGATATTTGTTTGATTCAATTCTACTGGAGAAACTAAAGCACATTTTTAAGGGAATTCATTAATTAACCTCGATTTCATCCCAGTCCTGTGTACTTCCCCAACCTTGAGATTGCTTGACTGTCTCTGTAAGTAATCTGTGAATAAGCACAAGTAGTAGTTACTTTTTGGGTTTAATGAGCGAAAAAGACATTGTTTAACTGATAACACTAAATCAAGAATTACTAATCATCTGAATAGAACCTCAATTTCACAACTGTATATGGTTGTGTATAATTGACAATATTATGGGTATATCAGATAGCACAACATGACAAATTATACCTATGAATTTGAATTTTCTAGTTAGCTAAAAAAGTAAGTTCAAGAGTCTCCCACATTCCATCACCAAGATTTCAATTATATAAATATTGAAGTGCAAGCATTCATCAGTTTGAGCATAAATATGCATATGCAATCATTGCTAGCAAATAGCAATAGCTGCAATAATGGTAGCAGTGCTTTCAATTTTTTTCTTGCTACAATTAATGCCATCGATGGAAGTGTTACAAGCATCACGTTTTTCATTTTATGGATCAAACTGATAATACTCGTAAGCAAGGGTCGAGCTAGGATTTTGAGTTTATGGGTTCTGGATACGAGAAAAGGCAGCTTACTAGGTTCTAGATAAATTATTTATACATATTAAGTGGAAACTTAAAAGAAGTATATGGTTTGGGCCAAACTACTAGGTTATGTCGAAACCGTAAGTAGAATGTTAGCTCCGTCTCTGCACAAAAGATACCCAGTGGGTTGTGAGCCTTACCAGTAACTCAGTATGTGTAAGAACTAGGCTTCTATTAGGAAACTAGCTATATTCAAAAGGTCGCCTTTCCTTGAAATAATGCCTATTTTGGCATGGACGATCTGTTTTCCTTTTATCTGTTCTTTCTTGTTCTGCAATTCTTTCCACTTGCAGTTATTCTTGTTTCAAGAAGGCAACTTTTGGGGTTTGTCCTAGGCTCTCTGCCAAGCTTAAATATTAATGGACAATCACCTCAGCCTAACAGTGAACACTATGGCTAACCTTTAAGTGATTCAGCTCGCTTTGTACAGCTCAATTATTTTTGTGTGCAGCTCAAGTATAAAGTGTGTATTTATATTTGCGCGGTTTATTAGGGACAGAGAGATGAAATAAGGACTGGAGTAGGAAGAATATATTTTGCTAACTGTTGTACTCAACCATACAAAGGCAAAAATTCGCGGAATCCAAGAAAAAGAAAAGCAGGAGGAAATAACAATTTGCAGTACAAATATTGAGATGAATTAATGGAAGACAGACCTCTCGATATCTCTATAGAGCTGGATACCAGTAGTTGTTTCCGGTTGATTGTTATCTTTCAGGTTGCATCTGATTCTGTTGGAATTCCGATTACGATTGTGACGATAGAAGCGGATGCTGCTGCGATTCTGGAATATTCTGGAATCAGAGTAGAGGGAAATCGGCGAACAGCGCCAACTTGTCTTAGGAGCAGCGACGCAGTTCATTTTGGCAGTAACAGGAAATGAATACTCCACACAATTTGCTTGCTGTGTTTTTCTTCCTTTTGTACCGGAAACTACTGTTAGACAAATTTCCGGGTCGGGTATCGGTGCGGATTCTGTTCGATTTGATTTGCGAAAGCTTGAATCTTGATTTTTTCCAATTTTATTGCAGTATAATTAATGAATTAAAATTTAATTTCTTTCTCACCAATTAACAATCTTGGCAAATACGTTTGAAGAAAAGTTAGTGTATGTAAATGTAACATGACATTCGTATTAAGAATTTCTAGAAAAGAAACACACACAAAAAAAGGGGTAAAAGTCACAAATTCTATTAAGAATGTCATTTTTAATGTTCTTTATTATCTGTTTATTTAGTTACTTGCCAGGTTAGATAAGATTAGGAACGAAGTTATTCGGGAGAAGGTGGGGGTGGCCCCAGTGGATGAGAAGATGCGAGAGGCGAGGCTGCGGTGGTTCGGGCATGTACGAAGGAGAAGCCCCGATGCCCCGGTGAGGAGTTGTGAGCGGCTAGCGGTGGTTGGTGTGAGGCGAGGCAGAGGGAGGCCTAAGAGATACTGGGGAGAGGTTATTAGACAGGACATGGCTAGGATGCGGATTTCCGAGGACATGACCCTCGATAAGAAAGTATGGAGGTCTAGTACCAGGGATGTAGGATAGGGACTTCTAGATTTTTCATACTCTTTTCCCGGGGTGAGTGAGGTGTGGTGGGGACGCCCATAGAGGATTAGTTTGTGTTCTCTTGTGGTAGTTATTTCTGGTAGTTACTGTTTTAATATCATTGCATGCATATCTGCTTATTGATGGTATTTATGCCTCTTATGTTTAAATAATTTTTTTGCGATGTATGCTGGTATGCTGGTATAACTAATGCGGTTTTTGTTTTTGTTTGCCTTTCTTTTCAATGCGCCGAGGGTCGATTGGAAACAGCCTCTCTGCCCTCTCGGGTAGAGGTAAGGCATGTCTATATATTACCCTCCCCAGACCCCACCTTGTGGGAATATAATGGGTTGTTGTTGTTGTTGTTTAGTTACTTGCCTTGTGAGAATTCTTCTCCGTTAAAAGATACTAACGACAATGCCAGCTAATAGGATAAAATTATCAGCAGTGAAAATAACGTTCTATTATTGAATAAAAACTCATTAAATTTGGACGAAATTTTAAATTGAAGATATAATAGATTATTAGTTCACATAAATGTTATCGCTAAGATAATTAGCTTAATTTTAAACACAATTAAATGAATTTAAGTAAAAGCCTAATTTTATATAAGATAGTGAAATTTAGTCTGGTTTCAATTAACAAGACTCACACAACTCCGTTTAGCTACAACTATAAGAGTCCGTTTGAAAAGCCATCATGTAATTGAATTTGTGTGTAATTAGATGTAATTACACAATTTTGACATGTTTGAGTATGGGTGTAATGAGTGGCTATAATTATATTCTTCAATTCTCAAGGGGACTGAAAATTGTTGGTAATTACATGATGTAATTACAAGGTTATTTTTTGAATCTCTTTTCTTTTCCTTTTAATTATTTTATATTTCTATTCTTTCTTCTTTTTTTAAAATATTTTTTGTTTTTACTTTCTAAATTCTTTTTTTTTCAAATATTATTCTTTTAAAATAATTTATTATTTATTTTCTTATTTCTCATTTCTCAACCTTAACTTCACTTGTTTCTACATAATTTCTCATAGTTTGTTTATTTCTTAATTATTTTTCTTTATTTTTTATTACACTTAGCTATGTTATTATTCTGTTTTTTTCTAAACAGTTATACTTTGTAATCTTAAAAAGAATAAATCATACAAAAAATTGACCTATAATGAATAATGTCATTAAAGTATAACTTTGTTATTGGACGAGGTTATATACAAATTTAACTATGTTAAAATGATATATTACTTTTTAGCAGACCGTTAAAAACATAATATAAAAGATTAACATTAATTTGATTAATAAATATGACAGTAAAATATTTATACATATAGCAAATTTCATTCAATTCAAATCAACAAGAAGTAAGCTGAAAAAAGGCAATCCTAATATTTAATATCTTTACCTATTTTTTCTCTCCATTCCATAATATATTTTGTGTTTTCGTTGGAAACCAGTCCATTCCATATAAGATTTTTTTCTTTCCATATACATGGACCTTTTCATATAATGTAATGTAATGAAATTATGCATCTGTATATTCTAACAAAATAAAATATTATATATTTCACAAAAAATATAATGTGCGTTTGTGGTATATATACATTATAAATCAGGTACTTTTTAGGAAATTCATGTATATATGAATGTGTTGTTTATATACGTCTTTATATTTAAAAATATATCATTGATCCATTCCATAACAAATTTTTTTTCTTTTCATACATGGATCTTTTTATTCAACTTAATCCTATCTAAAATTATATATATATATATATATATATATATATATATATATATATATATATATATATATATATAATAAAATAAAATGTATATATTTCTTGGAAAAAAATGTATGTTTGTGGTATATTATAAATCATGTACTATTTTTAGGAAAAATCATGTATATATGCATATGTTATTCATACACTTATTTATATTTGAATAGATATTATTAATATACCATTTATTTTTTGCACTAATATAACGTGCATATTTGTATAAAAAGTGTATTAATGTAGAGAGATTTTTTTTTAATAAGCAGGGACCTATTATATTATAATAATCATAAAGCAGTAGATACATTGTCAAAGTCGCCCAACCGGGCGTTACCTACTTGGATATTACATAATATTAAAAAGTCACGAAGGACATATTCGTTTCCAAGGAATGCAAGCTTAGTGCATGCATCTTTCCTAATATTTTTAACTAGATAGATAGTAGCTGTGGTAGATAGTGCATAGTTTCGAGATCCCTGTCATTGTTCATACGAAGAGCATCCTTAGCCAGCTTGTGTGCTATTTTATTGACCTCTCTGAAGTTGAACTCCACTGTTTGAACTTTCACCTGATGCATCAATAATTTATAGTCATGAATAATATTGTTAAGTAGTGTGTGATCGTGGCAAACTCAACCCGAAGGTATGAGTGGGCACTCAAACTCAACCCGAAGGTATGAGTGGGCACTCAAACACTTACCCGTATAGTGACGGGGTCAATTTTCACGGGGAGTTAGAATTTTGGAGTGATAATCGTGTTGCACTAGAGTTGAGTCTTGACTTCTAGATTAGTTTCTAACATCTTTGGTGTTTTCAGAGTATCAACTATTGTGTTTTCTACTATTGAATTGTCTAATTATGCTAAAGACTATTTCTAAGTATGATTTTTCTAATGGGATAAAGGGGACTAGGGGAGTAGCTCACGCCTATGTGGAGTAACTAACGAGTATGAAATTTCAATGCGGAGATGATACATGGGATATTAGGATAGCCGTTGCTCTATACTTTCATTGTCACACCTCTCGGTAGAGAGAATAATTTTGCCCAATTGGCTCTCTCGAGACCAATTGGGTAGGCCAATTTGCCCAAGCAACTCTAGGCTCAAGTAGGGTAATTACTCTCTCTAGGTTTATATCTGTTACATAGGACTACCATTCCCATGGGTCCACCCTAAGTTCTTGTTGGGATTGAATGAGAGGTTTTAGACCCTCTTTCTCAAGTAGAGACCAAACCCACTAATGTAGACTTCATGTTTGCAACCACAAAATCCAAATTAAATACATTCATTCAACCCAAAACCAATTACCCATAATCACCCATGCATTTAATCTCCTAACCCATCAATTACCCACACTAGGGTTGGGCTACAACCCTAGCTATGGGTTTAGCTAGACATGGAAAGTGAAGAAGAAGAAGAAATTAAAGCTAAAAATAACATAATAATTAATGGGAAATGAAATTCAAGGTTAAACTAGTACAAAATTGCCTAAAATAGGCGTAATAAGGTTGCTCACGAGCTCTACCGCTACAGTGTATCTTAAAATCTGACCTAAAAAAGAAAAAGAATCTATTTATACTACCCAAAAATTTCCGAACAAAAATGCCCCTGCGGGGCTCACGCAGACCGCACACTTTTGTCGTGCGGCCGCGTAGGGTAACTGGGCTGCTGAAGGTCTCTGCTGGAACAAGCACGCGGACCGCACACTTTTGGCATGCGGCCGCGTGGGAACGGTGACGCGGAGCCGCGTGGGAACAGTGACGCGGACCGCATATATTTGACATGCGGCCGCACTGTACAAATCCTCTGCTTGCATGGCCTCTGATCCTTTATACACGCGGACCGCACTGATATGTCCTGCGGCCGCGTGAGCACAGTAACGCGGACCGCACTATTTTGTCTAGCGGTCCGCGTGGGTCTGATATGCATTTAGGTCTCTCTGAAGTTTACCTGCGCGACCGCACACTAAATCAGTGCGGTCCGCGCAGCTCTTGCTTGATCCTCCTGTGTCTCTGAACTAACTTGTGCGGCCGCACACCAAAACAGTGCGGTCCGCACATGCTTCCTTGGAGTCCATTCTCTTTTTGTTGGCACTTTGCCGGTTTCACTCCTTTTTGAGCCGTTTTGATGGTATTCATCCTCTATTCGCGCAAACCTGCAAATTAGCGCACTTGTAAGTAGTTCAGGGCCACTTAAACATATTTATTGCACAAAGCTAAGGTAAAGCGGGGTTCAAAATCATGCAAAATTCCTAGTTATCAGTGTGTAATCATGTTGTAGACATAGAATGAAGTCTATGGAGTCTGTCTCCATATCAATGTTAGTAAAACCATGTTCCCTTGCAAGCTGTAAGCCTTTCTTTAATGATGTAAGTTCAACATGCAGGGAGATAGACCATATGAAGATTCCTGAAACCAGCTTCCACGTGCCATTGCTATTTCTAAATAAACCACTAAAGCCACATGTGGATATTTCATTATTGAAGGAGTTATTTATATTAATCTTAATGTGGTTAGCAGCTCGTTTGATCCATTTTACAAAAATAGGAATTTTTTTTATGCATAGATTCCTTTTCAGTAAGAAATTTGTATTCAACCGCTAACTTATAAGAATATTGTATACATGCTTTATTCGTAGTGTTACTATAGAGGTTGTTGTTCCTGTCTATCCAAATGTACCATATCGCAAAGGGAAGCATATCATTCCAATTTATGTGGCCCTTTCCTAGAGAACAATTTAGGTCATGAATATTAACCAACCAATAGTTTGTCGAGTTATAACCACTCATATTAATGCCTAACTGAAGCCAGAAGTCTTTGACTGCTGAGAAATACAAAAAGATATGGGTAATGCTTTCTTTTTGTGCTTGAAAAAGGAGCAGTTATGATCAATGTTGATTCCAATATGGTTTAAGTAGGTTCTAGTTGGTAGTTTGTTGTGGAGGCATTTTCATGAAAGGAATTTTATTTTGTTTGAACATTTTAGGGCCCAAACCCGAGTAAAGTCTTGGGTTATGTTAGGGTGGGTGTTGTCACACCTCCTTTTACGCACCCGCGGGAGCGCGAGGGAGTTTTTCCAATTAAAGGACAATCGAAACGGGATTTATTTAATTAATTCAGAGTCGCCACTTGGGAAAATAATGGTGTCCCAAGTCACCGGTTTAATCCCGAACCGAGGAAATTTATGACTATGTAATACAGTCTGCGAAACTAGAAACCTGGATAAGGAATTCTGTTAACCCGGGAGAAGGTGTTAGGCATTCCCGAGTTCCGTGGTTCTAGCACGGTCGCTCAACAGTACTTTTGCTTTTATCTGATTTCTTTATATATTTGAACTACGTATTTTTTAATGCTTCACTTTTATTTTTTAGAAGAATTGCGACATCACGAAAACACATTTCGAGCCGCACCGCAACCAGTACGCCTGCGACTTTAATGTATTTCAGTTCCGCCGAGAGTAAGATTTGGGTCACATAAATGCGCACCCGCATTTAAGAAAGTAATTTACTTATAAATCGCGCCTAAAGAATCTATCGTCTTTATTAACTTTGGGAAAGGACCGTGAAATTCACTAAACGGTCCCTCCAAGTCTAAGTCTTTTTATAACGACTAATTTGAGGGCCCCGCCATTGTGTGTTTGCGTTTGGCGAGGCTCGTCTCGTTATTATTAAGGCCTATCCTAAGATGAACTATATTCTCTACTTGTTTTTGTCTCTAGCAATGAAAGGAAATAACATGAAGCTATGCTTCATTTTAAATGGTTGAACTTAAAATTTTAAGTGAACCTTGCCCCTACAAATCAGGCTGATGATGAAAACCCAACTCTTATTGTTTATTTGCTAATTTCAAATCAAATGTTAAATATATGTAATGGCTTAGGAACGATACGGGCCATCTTTTATTTAGCATTCGAAACTCAATCCGAAGTCTTATACGCCAAAATAAGCATGCTGTTTTTCTCACTAACTGTTCTTGTTTAGGATAGATTTACCAGATATTTATTTCGTATCCTTGCCTGAAAGTCAATGCACGTCATGAGTGACAACAAACAGAAACTAAGATAGGAATGACATATTTCTTTCTTTTGCCAATTTCTCTTCTGGTAGCTATCATCGAAATCTCCATTTTACATGTATATATGTATATATTCTAGTAAGTACTTGATTAACAATTCAAACAAAAACCTATGTTTTTAGTTTAACTATTCAAGGCCCGCAATCAATAATCTCTTTAGTTACGATTCACATAATCTAATCACAAATTATACCGACTAGAGACTAGCTGCATCCGTACATAGAACAATATAATGTAACAGTCATCATACCAATTGAACTACAGCAATCTATGTTTAATACATATAGAGTGATATATAAGGTACTGCCTATGATATTAGTACAATTTCTATTCATATGAACTACTCTTCCACGTCAACAGGCTTGTCTCACAGTTATGCTTCATAATCAACAAGGTTACATGAGAGTGTACCTGGAAAATTTTTGAGACAACGAAGATAGAACAGGATCAGCAATGGCAACGATATGAACAACAGCAACAACAGCGCAACAGTACACCCAAGCAACAACCAACCAGTCACTCAGCAAGCAAAACAAACAGCCAAAACAAACCCAAAGCAGTAGCCCCAAAACACAGTACTACCAGTGGCCAAATACAGCACTGGCAGTGGCTCGACACGATCAAACTCAGCAAATAACACACAATCAACCTCAACAAACCAATGACAATCAACTCCAGCAAACCAGTGACAAACAACTTCAAACAACAGGGCAAACGACCCCAAAATCTATGTAAGAGATCTCTTGGAACTTAAGACACAGTCCAATGAAACAGTAACAAAAGATCCAATGGCAAATCAAGGAGAATCCAAACTCCCACTGTCTCTTTCTCTACAGTTTCTGTATGTGTGAATGACTATATGTTTCCGGATTATCTCTCCAAAAATCCAGTCCTAAGCCTGTCTATATGAATCTCTAAGCCTCTGTGTATATCACTGTTTTTCTAGGTATCAATGCCTATCTCCCCTTTTTTTCTTAGGTCTTTTGTGTGTATCTCTATTTATATCCAAAAATACCACCTAGGAACACCCAGATTATGCAGAACAGCCCCTTGCCCATCCTCCTTCTGTCCAACCCACTAAACCATGTCTAAGTATGGGGTTTTCATAATTAAAAATTGGCAAGTGCAGGGCACTGGTGGGCTGCTCTGCTGTGACAGTATATTCCACTGACTAGCCCCATGTGCAGGACACTAAATACTCTAAATGTTAAACCCTGATTTCCTAGTTAGCTAATTTGAATCATAATTTCAGTTTCAGATCAATCAAACAGCCCTATTCGATCCAATGGTGCTAATTACTGTATGGTATTTCAAATAAATCAACCTATGTAATTAGACGACGACATCTAATCAACTACAACTCATAACAATGATAACAGATTAGTTGGCCAAACAATGATTCTGAAAATCTCGGCAAAAATGAGAAACAAATATTCGACGGCGCTAATCAAAACGAGTAACTATCCTATGACGAGCACATTCGAACAACTAATCGGAATGCAAATTTGACCAAATAAAGGTCTTGGGAGATGAAGAACAAAGCAGAGAATTAAAAGAGGAAACACAGGACAAACAATTCACATGATTAAACACATTAAATATGAAGAAAGAAAATAGAAATACCATATAAGACGAAACCAAAGCTCGAACGACCCCGGACCAATCTCGGATTTGGCTCACATTTGGATTTTGGAGTCTAACGGAACTTAATCGAAATGTTTTCAAATGAAAACATCTCCATTAAGGTCTATTAGACCCCAATTCGTTTCGATTTTGGACCCCAAATCCCTAATTAGATTTCTAGGGTTTTTAGGCTCAGATTGGGGTTCGAGTGTTTCTGATTAGATTCGAACCAGACCAATGTTATACGGGGTATGAGGGAGGTCTAGGGAGGCTATGGTGCAAAGTTGAGGTGGTTTGGCGTGGGTTCGAGTTTGACTCGAATCTTCAAATGAAGATTCGAGAAATTCCCGATTGATTCGAGATTAGGGGTTGCCAGGTTCTTGTAGACGGGGTTGAGGTGATCGTGTGGTGTTACTTTGGTGGCCGGCGGCGTTGTTGCCGCCGGGTTTTCAGGCGAAGGGAGAGGAGGCGGCGCTAGGGTTTGTTGTTTGTGAAGGAGACGAGGTTGAGAGAGAGAGACGAATGGGGGATGGGGGGGGGGGGGTCTGAGGAATGAACGGGTTAAGGGGTTTGGGGGGTTTTCTGGGTAATTAGAATTAATGTTTTAATCTTGGCCGTTGGATGATGAGAATCCAACGGCCAGGATCAACAGAATGGGGCGATTAAATGTGATCCGTCCGATCAAGGCTGATCGACGGCTTGGATCTCTTCATTAAAAATAGAAACGACGTCGTTTGGTCCTCTCTGGAGATGGCCTGAGCCGGATTTGGCTTGGGCCTGGGTCGTTCAGCCTCTCTTGGGCCTGGTGTTTAGTGTTTGGTTGGCCTCAAATGGCCCAAATCCGATTTTTGCTTTAATTTCTTTCTATTTTGCTTCTTTTCTTTTGCTTTCTTAAAATAAAACTAAAATTCTAAAATTCTAAATGAACTTATAGGACTAAATTAACTTATAAAAGTACTAGTTAACTTCTAATAATAATTATCACATATAATTAACTGACAATAAAAATAAAATTGCCCAATTTGGACATTAAATAAAAATACGAAAATACCTATATTTTTTTTTGTGATTTTTCTATTTTTTGTAAAAATAAAATTGATTACTTTAATGGATCTTAAATGCAAATGTGACATATTTTTGTACTTTTTCATTAATTAAACAAGTAAACACGGACACACAAAAATGCAAACAATAAAAGAAAATAACATAGAAATTCACAAATATCGCGAACAACGCAAAACTCTATTATTTTGAATTTTTGGGAGTAATTCTCATGTAGGGCAAAAATCACGTGCTCACAGGTGCCCCTCTTCCGCGGAAACATGAAGAGTTTTCGTGCAAAGATAGTGAGCGAATACGAGCGATTTTTGCTCGTTCGAGCACTCCGTGTGAAGCATTTCTAATAGATCTTGACCGAGCCTTTACTTCAGGAGGCCTCCTACATATCCTGGGCTAAACAGGAATCAGGTCAATGTAGTTCGGGAAGTTTTGGTAGCATGGGTCTACCATGACTGCTGTGATCTTGCTGTTACTGCTGTTACTGTTGTTGCCAATGCTTAACTGATCCCCTTATTACACCGCGCTAAGCAAAAATAAGAAAATAGACTAAGTTACAGTACTACAAGTTCTTATCTATCCTTTTAACTTGATCTTGTCTGACTTGATGTATCCTTCTGATGCTTCTTCTCTCCTGCCAATTGTTACTTCGGCCTATCTTGATTGCCGAACTCCGACCATTGGTTCCTTCTTTATGATCCTCGAGCTATTCTCCTTTGCAATCTGAATCTATCTTTTCTGATCCTTGTTGCCTCCCTTTGCTTACGAACTTGGATTCATGCCGGAGATTTCTGTTACATTCAACCGCTTTCCTCAACCAAAATAGATCGCCACTCCATTCTCCAGGCGGGCTCCCTGACTTCAACTACTACTTCAAAATAAAATCGCCACTCCATTCTCCGGGCGGGCTCCCTGACTTCAACTACTACTTCAAAATAAAATCGTCACTCCATTCTTCAAGCGGGCTCCCCGACTTCAACTACTACTTCAAAATAAAATCGCCACTCCATTCTCCGGGCGGGCTCCCCTGACTTCAACTACTACTTCAAAACTAAGATCGCCACTCCATTCTCCAGGCGGGCTCCCGACTTCAACTACTACTTCAAAAATAAAATCGCCACTCCATTCTCCGAGCGGGCTCCCGACTTCAACTATAACTTCAAAATAAAATCGCCACTCCATTCTCCAAGCGGGCTCCCGACTTCAACTACTACTTCAAAATAAGATCGCCACTCCATTCTCCAGGCGGGCTCCCTGACTTCAACTACTACTTCGAAAATAAAATCGCCACTCCATTCTCCAGGCGGGCTCCCTGACTTCAACTACTACTTCAAAAATAAAATCGCCACTCCATTCTCCAGGCGGGCTCCCTGACTTCAACTACTACTTCAAAATAAAATCGCCACTCCATTCTCCAGGCGGGCTCCCTGACTTCAACTACTACTTCAAAATAAAATCGCCACTCCATTCTCCAGGCGGGCTCCCTGACTTCAACTACTACTTCAAAATAAATCGCCACTCCATTCTCCAGGCGGGCTCCCTGACTTCAACTACAACTTCAAAAATAAAATCGCCACTCCATTCTCCAGGCGGGCTCCCTGACTTCAACTACTACTTCAAAATAAAATCGCCACTCCATTCTCCAGGCGGGCTCCCCGACTTCAACTACTCACTAACTCCATCCCATCCACGTCGCCTTCCTTTGCTTTCTGTACCATTTCTTCTTCCTGCATCACCTATTGGGCCACCTTTTCTTCTGAATTATCTTGTCTTGGAATTGCTTTCCCCCCTGGGTCGTATTACTCTTCTTTTGGCTGCTGGGGATATCTTTGGAACTCGTTACTCACTTGTTGGGGATGACGCTGCTGAGGAAGTATTCTTTGTTTCCTTCACCCCTCATTCTCTCTCGGACTCGCCGGTCAGCATGCCAGTCTAAATAAATGCTCACAACAAATATGATATGGCAAGATGGTCTTTTCATTTCGGGTTGCCTGTCCTGGACGGACCCAACCCCTGTGTTGAGTCCCCTAAGTCGGATATGATGCAAACAAACGTCCTAAATCTAGGCTCAATATCCTGATGCTTTTCAATGGTACTAGACCGTGTACCCGAGCAGACAACTCGGATTTGAGGAGGGAGCTACGTACCGAGGACCCGCGGGATCGTCCGGCTTTGTAACTTATCCTGCCTCTTTTCTTATTTTGGTGTTGACACTAACAGAAATGGGAGTCTCAACCAGTAAGCACATCCCCGGGGGTAAGAAGAGACGGTTTTTTCGGCACAGTTTTATATACAGTTCACGCCATATCAAAGCGGTAAACTTATAGCAGTTTGTATATACAGCGCAACTAGTATCAAAGCGGTAGGCATGTAGCACATTAATCAAAAAATATATAATGAAATCAGATATAGGCAAAAACAACAATTTAACTGAGCTCGAATTCTTAGACCTGAACCGAAGTTCTAGGTTCATTATCCCCAGCAGAGTCGCCAGAGCTGTCACACCTCCTTTTTCCGCACCCGCGGGAGCGCGAGGGAGTTTTTCCAATTAAAGGACAATCGAAACGGGATTTATTTAATTAATTCAGAGTCGCCACTTGGGAAAATAATGGTGTCCCAAGTCACCGGTTTAATCCCGAACCGAGGAAATTTATGACTCCGTATTACAGTCTGTGTACCAGAAATCCGGATAAGGAATTCTGTTAACCCGGGAGAAGGTGTTAGGCATTCCCGAGTTCCGTGGTTCTAGCACGGTCGCTCAACAGTACTTTTGCTTTTATCTGATTTCTTTATATATTTGAACTACGTATTTTTTAATGCTTCGCTTTTATTTTTTAGAAGAATTGTGACATCACGAAAACACATTTCGAGCCGCACCGCAACCAGTACGCCTGCGACTTTAATGTATTTCAGTTCCGCCGAGAGTAAGATTTGGCACATAAATGCGCACCCGCATTTAAGAAAGTAATTTACTTATAAATCGCGCCTAAAGAATCTATCGTCTTTATTAACTTTGGGAAAGGACCGTGAAATTCACTAAACGGTCCCTCCAAGTCTATGTCTTTTTATAACGACTAATTTGAGGGCCCCGCCATTGTGTGTTTGCATTTGGCGAGGCTCGTCTCGTTATTATTAAGGCCTATCCTAAGATGAACTATATTCTCTACTTGTTTTTGTCTCTAGCAATGAAAGGAAATAACATGAAGCTATGTTTCATTTTAAATGGTTGAACTTAAAATTTTAAGTGAACCTTGCCCCTACAAATCAGGCTGATGATGAAAACCCAACTCTTATTGTTTATTTGCTAATTTCAAATCAAATGTTAAATATATGTAATGGCTTAGGAACGATACGGGCCATCTTTTATTTAGCATTCGAAACTCAATCCGAAGTCTTATGCGCCAAAATAAGCATGCTGTTTTTCTCACTAACTGTTCTTGTTTAGGATAGATTTACCAGATATTTATTTCGTATCCTTGCCTGAAAGTCAATGCACGTCATGAGTGACAACAAACAGAAACTAAGATAGGAATGACATATTTCTTTCTTTTGCCAATTTCTCTTCTGGTAGCTATCATCGAAATCTCCATTTTACATGTATATATGTATATATTCTAGTAAGTACTTAATTAACAATTCAAACAAAAACCTATGTTTTTAGTTTAACTATTCAAGGCCCGCAATCAATAATCTCTTTAGTTACGATTCACATAATCTAATCACAAATTATACCGACTAGATACTAGCTGCATCCGTACATAGAACAATATAATGTAACAGTCATCATACCAATTGAACTACAGCAATCTATGTTTAATACATATAGAGTGATATATAAGGTACTGCCTATGATATTAGTACAATTTCTATTCATATGAACTACTCTTCCACGTCAACAGGCTTGTCTCACAGTTATGCTTCATAATCAACAAGGTTACATGAGAGTGTACCTGGAAAATTTTTGAGACAACGAAGATAGGACAGGATCAGCAGTGACAACGATATGAACAACAGCAACAACAGCGCAACAGTACACCCAAGCAACAACCAACCAGTCACTCAGCAGGCAAAACAAACAGCCAAAACAAACCCAAAGCAGTAGCCCCAAAACACAGTACTACCAGTGGCCAAATACAGCACTGGCAGTGGCTCGACACGATCAAACTCAGCAAATAACACACAATCAACCTCAACAAACCAATGACAATCAACTCCAGCAAACCAGTGACAAACAACTTCAAACAACAGGGCAAACGACCCCAAAATCTATGTAAGAGATCTCTTGGAACTTAAGACACAGTCCAATGAAACAGTAACAAAAGATCCAATGGCAAATCAAGGAGAATCCAAACTCCCACTGTCTCTTTCTCTACAGTTTCTGTATGTGTGAATGACTATATGTTTCCGGATTATCTCTCCAAAAATCCAGTCCTAAGCCTGTCTATATGAATCTCTAATCCTCTGTGTATATCACTGTTTTTCTAGGTATCAATGCCTATCTCCCCTTTTTTTCTTAGGTCTTTTGTGTGTATCTCTATTTATATCCAAAAATACCACCTAGGAACACCCAGATTATGCAGAACAGCCCCTTGCCCATCCTCCTTCTGTCCAACCCACTAAACCATGTCTAAGTATGGGGTTTTCATAATTAAAAATTGGCAAGTGCAGGGCACTGGTGGGCTGCTCTGCTGTGACAGTATATTCCACTGATTAGCCCCATGTGCAGGACACTAAATACTCTAAATGTTAAACCCTGATTTCCTAGTTAGCTAATTTGAATCATAATTTCAGTTTCAGATCAATCAAACAGCCCTATTCGATCCAAGGGTGCTAATTACTGTATGGTATTTCAAATAAATCAACCTATGTAATTAGACGACGACATCTAATCAACTACAACACATAACAATGATAACAGATTAGTTGGCCAAACAATGATTCTGAAAATCTCGGCAAAAATGAGAAACAAATATTCGACGACGCTAATCAAAACGAGTAACTATCCTATGACGAGCACATTCGAACAACTAATCGGAATGCAAATTTGACCAAATAAAGGTCTTGGGAGATGAAGAACAAAGCAGAGAATTAAAAGAGGAAACACAGGACAAACAATTCACATGATTAAACACATTAAATATGAAGAAAGAAAAATAGAAATACCATATAAGACGAAACCAAAGCTCGAACGACCCGGACCAATCTCGGATTTGGCTCACATTTGGATTTTGGAGTCTAACGGAACTTAATCGAAATGTTTTCAAATGGAAACATCTCCATTAAGGTCTATTAGACCCCAATTCGTTTCGATTTTGGACCCCAAATCCCTAATTAGATTTCTAGGGTTTTTAGGCTCAGATTGGGGTTCGAGTGTTTCTGATTAGATTCGAACCAGGCCAATGTTATACGAGGTATGAGGGAGGTCTAGGGAGGCTATGGTGCAAAGTTCAGGTGGTTTGGCGTGGGTTCGAGTTTGACTTGAATCTTCAAATGAAGATTCGAGAAATTCCCGATTGATTCGAGATTAGGGGTTGCCAGGTTCTTGTAGACGGGGTTGAGGTGATCGTGTGGTGTTACTTTGGTGGCCGGCGGCGTTGTTGCCGCCGGGTTTTCAGGCGAAAGGAGAGGAGGCGGCGCTAGGGTTTGTTGTTTGTGAAGGAGACGAGGTTGAGAGAGAGAGAGACGAGGGGGGATGGGGGGGGGGGGGTCTGAGGAATGAACGGGTTAAGGGGTTTGGGGGGTTTTCTGGGTAATTAGAATTAATGTTTTAATCTTGGCCGTTGGATGATGAGAATCCAACGGCCAGGATCAACGGAATGGGGCGATTAAATGTGATCCGTCCGATCAAGGCTGATCGATGGCTTGGATCTCTTCATTAAAAATAGAAACGACGTCGTTTGGTCCTCTCTGGAGATGGCCTGAGCCGGATTTGGCTTGGGCCTGGGTCGTTCAGCCTCTCTTGGGCCTGGTTTTTAGTGTTTGGTTGGCCTCAAATGGCCCAAATCCGATTTTTGCTTTAATTTCTTTCTATTTTGCTTCTTTTCTTTTGCTTTCTTAAAATAAAACTAAAATTCTAAAATTCTAAATGAACTTATAGGACTAAATTAACTTATAAAAGTACTAGTTAACTTCTAATAATAATTATCACATATAATTAACTGACAATAAAAATAAAATTGCCCAATTTGGACATTAAATAAAAATACGAAAATACCTATATTTTTTTTTGTGATTTTTCTATTTTTTGTAAAAATAAAATTGATTACTTTAATGGATCTTAAATGCAAATATGACATATTTTTGTACTTTTTCATTAATTAAACAAGTAAACACGGACACACAAAAATGCAAACAATAAAAGAAAATAACATAGAAATTCACAAATATCGCGAACAACGCAAAACTCTATTATTTTGAATTTTTGGGAGTAATTCTCATGTAGGGCAAAAATCACGTGCTCACAGGTGTCTAGAAGATTATAGCAAGCCTTACTAGAAAAAAGATCTTTTGTGGTTAGTAACCATATCGGAATGTCACAATTGTAGGAGTTGTGAGTGGTGGCTTTAATTTTATTTAATAATGGAGCATGGATTTGTAAAGATATTTTAGACAAGTCCCGCTAGTTGTTAATCCATAAGTCTTTAATAGTGAGTAAATTTTTATTCTGACCAAGAAGACCATAGATACATTGACGTAATGGAGGAGTTTGGTGGATCCAACAATTGTCCCAGGCATTTAGAAAAGAAAACTTGTGGGGGATCCAAGTAATACCTTTACTACAAATCTCCCATCCCTGGATAATGCTATTCCAGATAAAAGAGCCATTTTTACTGTTATTCCTATTACCATGGAGCTCGTGGATAATCTTAACCCAAGGTGAGTAGGCATTTGCTAGAAGTCTCCATGAAAGACTGGCAGAGTTAACCAAATTCTTATTTTCAGGTGTACGGATCTCTAAACCACCTTTTTTTGGTGATAGTGACCCATTTTATTAGGTGGAGTTTTTTAGAGGTAGAATTTGTGTGCCACAAAAAGTTACGCTCAATTTTATCTATATTTTTAAGGGTCTTTGAGGGCAGTACTAAATATTGTATAATGTGATTAGGGAGTGAATTCAGGCACGGAGTAGCTAAATTACACCTGCCTGCCATGGTAAGATAATTTAATTTCCATGCAGCTAGTCTAGTTAGCATGTTATCAATAACAAATTAAAAACCAGACACTCTAGGTTTAGAATTTGTTATTAGAAAGCCTAGGTATTTACCAAAGGTGTGACATATATTCATTTTAAGAACACTAAAAATGTTGTTGCAAATATTTTTTGGGCAACGTTTGGACACAACAATCTTTGATTTGGCTCTATTAATGGATTGACCAGATAGATAACAAAAGAGGTCAAGACAATGTTTAATTTTATGAATGATTTTATTATTGTTCTTGTCCATTAAGATAAGGTCATCAACACAAAATAAGTATGATAACTGGTATTTATTTTTCCTATGGTTATGGAGTCTCAATGTCGCATGTCAACGGCATGGTTGATGAAAGTGGGTAACATTTTCATACATAGAATAAAAAGATATGGGGACATAGTATCCCATTGCCTGATACCTCTAGATGGAATAAAGTAGTTAGTTCTACAGCCGTTGACAAGTATTGCAATCCTAGATAATGAAATACAATTCATAATGAGCTTTATAATGTTTGGGGGAAAATTAAAGAAGCATAGAGTTCTGTAGATGAAGAACCATTCAAGGCAAACGAAAGCCTTTGCTAACGATTTTCAAGAGCATATTATGATTTTTCCCATGATATTTGTTCATTTTGAGCAAGAGTTCCTAAATAATTATTGTATTGTTATATGCCTTCCTATTTTTAATAAAACTTGCTTGGAAAGGGCTAATGAGGTTGTTTAGGAATGGCTTTAATCGATTAGAAATAATCTTGATAATGATTTCGTAACTTGTGTTACAAAGCCCTATTGGCCTAAAGTTTTTTAAATTGTTTGAATTGAGAATCTTTGGAATGAGGCAAAGAAGGGTGTCATTTACACCACTAGGAATATTTTCACTAGTGAAGGCATCTTTGCAAAGATTAATCACATATTTATCAATTATGCTCCAATCATTTTGGAAGAAGAAGGAGCGAAGCCCATTTGGTCCTAGAGCTTTGTAAGGTTTAAAGGAGAAGCAAGCTTGGATAATTTCACTATTTGTGAGTGGATTGTCTAGAGGGGATAAGTCTATTTTGTTGAAACTTTTTGGATCATGCTTTATAGCTTCCCAGTCACTTATGTGAAGTTGTGAACATGTTACAAAAATATTCTCTAGTGTGATTAAGGATAGCCTTTGGATCATCTATCCGACTATTATTCTCATCCTTGAAGAAAATAATTTTATTTTTCTTCTCCTATTGGTGGCCATAATGTGGTAGAATATCGTATTGCCATATCCATCATTGAGCTATTAGATTCTAGAGAGCTTCCAATAGTCCTCCTTAAATTTTAGGATGTTATTAAAATCAACTCTCAGTGTGGCATCTAAATTTTGGAGAAAATGACTTGTATAATAAGAGGTGGAATTTTGAATACCTTTAAGCTTTGCTAAAATTTTATTTTTCTTTCGTTTGAGATCACCAAATGTACTGTTTTCTAATTACTGACTAGATGTTTAAAAGAAGATGAAGCCGTTACAAATTGATTACTAGACCAAGCAATAGCAACTAAATCCCTAAATTGGGGATGCTTGCACCAAAACTGTTCAAGACGAAAGGGCTTTGAAAAGTTATTGTATTGCTTAGGAATAAGATTTATAAGCAGTGGATTATGATCTGAGTGAGTTTTTCGGAGATGAGTTATAGTAGCTTTAGGAAAGATTTGGATCCATTGGTCATTACCAAGCACTTTATCGAGTCGTTCCATAATTAGACTGTTGTTACTAAATCTATTATTTAACCATGTGTATCTACTACCCTTATAGCCGAGATCAAGTAAGTCACAGTAGTTGAGATTGGATCTTAACTTATATCCACGTCTATGATTCAGTGATCTTCCTCCTACTTTTTCACTTGCTTTAAAGACGTCGTTAAAGTCCCTAGAGGGATCCCTTAGTTAATGGAGTTATAAACGTGAAAGTGCTAAAGAAGTAAAAAAAATATCGTTTTTGGAATAAAAAAAATCTGCTATCATTTATGTGAATATTATTAAAAAGGGGAGCAACCATGTAAAAATCTCTACTACTTATTATTTAAATTGTATTCTCATGTCCCAACCTCTACTTTTTGTGATTCCATGTAGTTGCTCATATTTGTTTTTCTTATTTTCTTCATTTAGCATACTTGTGTTATTATTCTAATTTTAGAACTACACCTCCTGATATTAGAAACAATGAGTCATTAATAAATTTGGCATATAATAGTGATATCATTAAAGTTGAATCATACTGTTGAATGAGATTATAAACTTATATTTTCCTTTTCTTTTGAATTATATTTACTTAACTTATGTTGAAACTTATTTTATGTTATGCTGTAATTTACATAAGAGTACTGTGTTAATTTTTAAACAATTTATGTTATATTTTTGCTTTCATTTTATTTGCTTTAGTAGTATTGACTTATTAATTCAAATTGCATGCCATCCTTTTTCAGTTAGAATTGATAGGTTATTATTTTGCAAAATACTTTAGTAAAGTTATGGCATTGTATTTATAAATATTAACCTTTTTATCAAGCATGAAGCTCATGATATTTTTACAAAATATGTACTTTTATTTTTTATACAAAAAAAATAAAATATTATATATATATATATATATATATATATATATATATATATATATATTATTTTTACAATTAGTTACATATATATGATTAGAATTAACAAATTTTCAGAAAACAAAACATATCATGGATGTCAAATTTAATAGTATGATTTATAAAAGCATATATTTGTTAAATCTTAATTTTTAATTTTATAATTAACTTTATATTTAAAATTTAATCTATCTGTGTAATTACACTTGTGCAACCAAACAATACAATTGTAATCACAGTCCAATTACATTATGACAAACAAACATGTTATCGTAATTGCAATACTATGTAATTACTAGGTTGTGTGCCCTTACTCAACCTCAACATCTATGAAAAAGCTCTTTCTCCTTTTTCTAAATAAGGTAAGCTTTGAAGCCGTTGCTTGCTAGTTTTTCCATCATCCAATCCACAACAAATCAAATAAAACCTGGCGAAAAAGAAGTGAATACTTTGCTGAGGAGCGAAGTTTTGTGTTTGTTTTACGTTTGTATAGCAGTATGCTATTACGACGCACCGAAGACCTTCGGCCATAAGACTTTAGGCGCAACGATACAACTATTATATGACCAATCACGCATTGATATGTGAATACGATGGAATACAACCGCCCGTAATACTTTATGTTGGTATGTAGTTGGATCGATGCTTCGCCTCATCCATGCTCCTTGGAAACCTTAGCTCTTCAATAGATTAGATTCATCTTAACTTGAGCTTACCGTCTTTTCTCTTTTCTCAGCAGATCGACCACATAGTCCGAAGTAAGGATAGTGATGAGGACTTAGCTATCTTTTGGTTAGGTTTTCTGTTTACTACCCTAATAACTACACCAATTTCAATAACCTGGTGCCATTCGAAACAGACTCTAAATAATAATCCTCCACAAGTCAAAAGGATATTCATAAAGATGCAAGGGAGAGCTCTAAAAATCAAGAACTTTAAGAATTCCTCTACAAGTTGAAAGCAATGAAACATTTCCATACCAAGTATCAAGTATTGAAGCATTTCCATATATGAAAAAAAGAAAACATTTCCATACACGTTTCTAGTATACAAAGATCAAGAGCAAAAATAAATCAAATATTCAAGGCGTTCCAAATCAAAATTACTTGTTCGTGGCTTTTGATCCATAATTGTTGTTGATGACAGTCATCAAATTAGTTCTTCTCTTTTAATTGTTGATCCTATGGCTTGATAGCTTGATCTCGAGTTTAAGTTCTTCTCTTAGAGAAACTCTACAGCTTGCGACATTCATTGTGTACTAATTTTTTACATGAATTTTCTTGTGTTGAAGCAAGTTTTACTAACCCAATGGCGCAGACACCTACTAGGATGAGGCATAGTTTCATATGCACGATTTTTTGTCACGGGTATATTGCGATAGTAATACAAATTTAAATTAATTATCGAATCATAGCAATACATAAGTGAGGAATGACGGGTAATATGCCCATTGTTCTGCTACAGAAAGGACAAGAGACTCAATATGATTCGCATCAATCATTTTCCTCGGTGGTGTTTGAGTTTCAGGCAAACATCTTTTGCTCATCGGCTAGAACTCAAAGCAAATAGTAACGTTTGCTGCTGGTGCCTGTTTTGAGCCACATCCAGCAAAATTTTACATCATTCCTAACTGCTAATCATTAAATCCACTGGCTTCGCTGTGCAACCCATTTTAAGTTGGATGTAGTACTGGCAAAATAGGAAATTATGACCTCAAATAACCAAAATGCTGCACCAACCTCAAATAACCAGATTAGCACATAAAGACCCCGTCGGCACCAACTTAGATCATCTTCGACTGCCCCGTTGTCATTTCTCTATCTCCTCCTGAATATGACCGTCTGCATTAAAAGATGATGTTGGATAAAACATTGATGACCACTCAAATATTACCAAGTCCAAGCAAGCAACAAAATCTAAACTCTAACCAGGAAGTCCAACAGCCAAGTTCGCCTGCTGATCCGCGTCACAGTTTGATTCCTAACCAAAAGAGAGTTGAAAAGTTTTACATCTCTAAAAATAGCAAGGGAAAAACAAGGTAATTGACCAAACCATAGTGAGGGCTCTAATCCAAATTTGGTGCTACTATATGATAAATTTGTGATTGATAGAGTGAAACAAGCATATAAACCAAGAATAAAGGGGTAGAGAAGATTTTTAGGTTACCCGAAGAACATGAATGATGCGGAAAGAAAGAAACCTATCCCTCAGTTGTTTTGCCTGCTGAAATAACGTAGAGATGTTTTGATTTTTAACCTTCCACAGACCCTGGATCTGTTCGGAAGGATATACAATTTAATGAATCAAAACCAAGCAGATAAAAGAAAAGAATAAAATAAGAAACCTAACTATAAAATGAACTCTGATGACCAATGCAAAAAACCTTGTCAAAAGACCAACTTTAGAAGCTATAATAAACATCTCGGAGATATGACTAAGCTCGTCAAAGACTTTAAAGAGTTCATAGAGAAAACAAATGTATGTTGATTATTTTTCCCACTAAGAGAATCTTCTTGAATGGACAAGAACTATTTGCCGGCTTCTACATTTTTCCTCTCTAATCTTTACCCAGTAGCAAAAGGAATCACTCTTTTCAGGGTTTGTCCAACTCAGCCAATTTACTGTAAACTCTAGATCAATGGCATTGTCACTACAGCATGCAGCCAATATTTGTCTAGGAACATCTGTTAAGATTCTCCATTGCCTTGAGATACGCAAACCAGGTCGTCCTGCACTAGGTAAAACTGAACACTGATGGCGGAGACCTGATTGATTCACCCATTACCAAACTTACCAAACTTCAATCTTTTTCAACTGAGAGTCTTTAGTTGGATCGCAAGTTAATCATAACTACCTTATGCTAGAAGGTTCATTTACATTATAAAAGCTCTATCCTATAGAACAACAGAACTACATTGAAGTGACTTGCGAAATGGGTCCACGACACGAGAAAATTGTCAGACCTCTTTATCCTATAGAAACAAAAGAACTACATCGAAGCGACTTGAGAAATGGGTCCACGGCTCGAAAAAATTGTCAAGTCTTCCTTGACCTTTTTTTAATTAACCGTGGTATCTGGGCTAACTTGCATGCACCTCGACTAATTCCATACAGTACCTGCTACTTCCCACCACCTCTCACCAGTACAACCTCTCACCACTCACCAGCACAGAGGTACCCGGTAATTTTGTCCACCAAAGCTTAGATATATGAGAAGAAATCACCTAGTGTTTTTGCCTCCGCTAGGATTTGAACCCGAGACCTTATGGTTCTCAATCCTCTTCATTGACTATTACGTCACACCCTTAGATGCCCTCCTTGACTTTAAAAATATGCATATAAGGATTCCATTCATATAACTGAAATTGAAAGAACAAAGAAAACTTTGCTTGACGGACAATTTCAAGTACATGTTTGATTGTGCAGAGACACAAAGGAGAAAAGTAGATATCAAGAAATACAAGAACAAACAAATACTATGGGCAACTGACCTGCATACAAACAAGTTTGGAGTCACCCTGAGCACGAATACTTG
>JASVEL010006297.1:0-123121 GCA_032618575.1 Nicotiana noctiflora
AAAATATTATATATATATATATATATATATATATATATATATATATATATATTATTTTTACAATTAGTTACATATATATGATTAGAATTAACAAATTTTCAGAAAACAAAACATATCATGGATGTCAAATTTAATAGTATGATTTATAAAAGCATATATTTGTTAAATCTTAATTTTTAATTTTATAATTAACTTTATATTTAAAATTTAATCTATCTGTGTAATTACACTTGTGCAACCAAACAATACAATTGTAATCACAGTCCAATTACATTATGACAAACAAACATGTTATCGTAATTGCAATACTATGTAATTACTAGGTTGTGTGCCCTTACTCAACCTCAACATCTATGAAAAAGCTCTTTCTCCTTTTTCTAAATAAGGTAAGCTTTGAAGCCGTTGCTTGCTAGTTTTTCCATCATCCAATCCACAACAAATCAAATAAAACCTGGCGAAAAAGAAGTGAATACTTTGCTGAGGAGCGAAGTTTTGTGTTTGTTTTACGTTTGTATAGCAGTATGCTATTACGACGCACCGAAGACCTTCGGCCATAAGACTTTAGGCGCAACGATACAACTATTATATGACCAATCACGCATTGATATGTGAATACGATGGAATACAACCGCCCGTAATACTTTATGTTGGTATGTAGTTGGATCGATGCTTCGCCTCATCCATGCTCCTTGGAAACCTTAGCTCTTCAATAGATTAGATTCATCTTAACTTGAGCTTACCGTCTTTTCTCTTTTCTCAGCAGATCGACCACATAGTCCGAAGTAAGGATAGTGATGAGGACTTAGCTATCTTTTGGTTAGGTTTTCTGTTTACTACCCTAATAACTACACCAATTTCAATAACCTGGTGCCATTCGAAACAGACTCTAAATAATAATCCTCCACAAGTCAAAAGGATATTCATAAAGATGCAAGGGAGAGCTCTAAAAATCAAGAACTTTAAGAATTCCTCTACAAGTTGAAAGCAATGAAACATTTCCATACCAAGTATCAAGTATTGAAGCATTTCCATATATGAAAAAAAGAAAACATTTCCATACACGTTTCTAGTATACAAAGATCAAGAGCAAAAATAAATCAAATATTCAAGGCGTTCCAAATCAAAATTACTTGTTCGTGGCTTTTGATCCATAATTGTTGTTGATGACAGTCATCAAATTAGTTCTTCTCTTTTAATTGTTGATCCTATGGCTTGATAGCTTGATCTCGAGTTTAAGTTCTTCTCTTAGAGAAACTCTACAGCTTGCGACATTCATTGTGTACTAATTTTTTACATGAATTTTCTTGTGTTGAAGCAAGTTTTACTAACCCAATGGCGCAGACACCTACTAGGATGAGGCATAGTTTCATATGCACGATTTTTTGTCACGGGTATATTGCGATAGTAATACAAATTTAAATTAATTATCGAATCATAGCAATACATAAGTGAGGAATGACGGGTAATATGCCCATTGTTCTGCTACAGAAAGGACAAGAGACTCAATATGATTCGCATCAATCATTTTCCTCGGTGGTGTTTGAGTTTCAGGCAAACATCTTTTGCTCATCGGCTAGAACTCAAAGCAAATAGTAACGTTTGCTGCTGGTGCCTGTTTTGAGCCACATCCAGCAAAATTTTACATCATTCCTAACTGCTAATCATTAAATCCACTGGCTTCGCTGTGCAACCCATTTTAAGTTGGATGTAGTACTGGCAAAATAGGAAATTATGACCTCAAATAACCAAAATGCTGCACCAACCTCAAATAACCAGATTAGCACATAAAGACCCCGTCGGCACCAACTTAGATCATCTTCGACTGCCCCGTTGTCATTTCTCTATCTCCTCCTGAATATGACCGTCTGCATTAAAAGATGATGTTGGATAAAACATTGATGACCACTCAAATATTACCAAGTCCAAGCAAGCAACAAAATCTAAACTCTAACCAGGAAGTCCAACAGCCAAGTTCGCCTGCTGATCCGCGTCACAGTTTGATTCCTAACCAAAAGAGAGTTGAAAAGTTTTACATCTCTAAAAATAGCAAGGGAAAAACAAGGTAATTGACCAAACCATAGTGAGGGCTCTAATCCAAATTTGGTGCTACTATATGATAAATTTGTGATTGATAGAGTGAAACAAGCATATAAACCAAGAATAAAGGGGTAGAGAAGATTTTTAGGTTACCCGAAGAACATGAATGATGCGGAAAGAAAGAAACCTATCCCTCAGTTGTTTTGCCTGCTGAAATAACGTAGAGATGTTTTGATTTTTAACCTTCCACAGACCCTGGATCTGTTCGGAAGGATATACAATTTAATGAATCAAAACCAAGCAGATAAAAGAAAAGAATAAAATAAGAAACCTAACTATAAAATGAACTCTGATGACCAATGCAAAAAACCTTGTCAAAAGACCAACTTTAGAAGCTATAATAAACATCTCGGAGATATGACTAAGCTCGTCAAAGACTTTAAAGAGTTCATAGAGAAAACAAATGTATGTTGATTATTTTTCCCACTAAGAGAATCTTCTTGAATGGACAAGAACTATTTGCCGGCTTCTACATTTTTCCTCTCTAATCTTTACCCAGTAGCAAAAGGAATCACTCTTTTCAGGGTTTGTCCAACTCAGCCAATTTACTGTAAACTCTAGATCAATGGCATTGTCACTACAGCATGCAGCCAATATTTGTCTAGGAACATCTGTTAAGATTCTCCATTGCCTTGAGATACGCAAACCAGGTCGTCCTGCACTAGGTAAAACTGAACACTGATGGCGGAGACCTGATTGATTCACCCATTACCAAACTTACCAAACTTCAATCTTTTTCAACTGAGAGTCTTTAGTTGGATCGCAAGTTAATCATAACTACCTTATGCTAGAAGGTTCATTTACATTATAAAAGCTCTATCCTATAGAACAACAGAACTACATTGAAGTGACTTGCGAAATGGGTCCACGACACGAGAAAATTGTCAGACCTCTTTATCCTATAGAAACAAAAGAACTACATCGAAGCGACTTGAGAAATGGGTCCACGGCTCGAAAAAATTGTCAAGTCTTCCTTGACCTTTTTTTAATTAACCGTGGTATCTGGGCTAACTTGCATGCACCTCGACTAATTCCATACAGTACCTGCTACTTCCCACCACCTCTCACCAGTACAACCTCTCACCACTCACCAGCACAGAGGTACCCGGTAATTTTGTCCACCAAAGCTTAGATATATGAGAAGAAATCACCTAGTGTTTTTGCCTCCGCTAGGATTTGAACCCGAGACCTTATGGTTCTCAATCCTCTTCATTGACTATTACGTCACACCCTTAGATGCCCTCCTTGACTTTAAAAATATGCATATAAGGATTCCATTCATATAACTGAAATTGAAAGAACAAAGAAAACTTTGCTTGACGGACAATTTCAAGTACATGTTTGATTGTGCAGAGACACAAAGGAGAAAAGTAGATATCAAGAAATACAAGAACAAACAAATACTATGGGCAACTGACCTGCATACAAACAAGTTTGGAGTCACCCTGAGCACGAATACTTGTAAACCCTTTGCTATGTGCATATTTCAAACCCAAGATAAAGCCTCGATATTCAGCAACACTGGTTGTTGCTATTCCTAAACCTTCACGCAGCCTACAGATCTATTAATCGGAAAGTTATAAGTGGGATGAGAATAAGAAAATGGAAACACAAATCCAAGAAAAGTAATTATTACCAAACTTCCGTCATCTGCTCGTACTACAGCTCCTGCACCAGCTTGCCCCGGATTTCCTTTCGAAGCACCATCAAATTCAAGAGTACAAGATCGCTGCTGAGAATAACCACAATTAGCTTCTTTCCATCCCAACACCATAAACCATCAAGAAAATTTATAAGAGATCGACTTAATAGTTGGCCGCAGATTCACCATAAATTCGTTAAATTAAGATTTATTAGCTTCACCGAATTCCCATTGAGTATAAAGACAATTTATTTTGTTAATTAGATATACTGAAAGCATTTATTTTTTACAATTAGCTATCATCTTAACAGCCACTCACACCAGATGATAGAGCTTGGTCACCCTTAGGAAGATCTAGCTTGATATGCTTTCTTAGGGAATCATTTGAAATAACTGCTGATCCATTAGCATCCTGCAAATAAACATGCCAATAAACAAGACAGATTCCGGTACTGTGGCAAGCCGAACATGTTATGCAGGGCAGGAATAACAAGAAATTAGTTTTTTTTTGTAAGAAATGCAAGTAAGTAGTACTTTTTTCATCAGTCTAAGTACTAATAGAAATACCTCTCCAAGAGCCAGGTAATAGAATGCAGTACAGCAACAAAATACCATTGAAATTATACAGTTTAACAATCGCAACTCTATGTACTTCGCATACAAAAAGATGTCAGAATTCATCAAATTATACTACTTCCGTTTCAAAAAGATTGTCTTAGTTTGACTTGGCCCAAACTTAATAAAGAAGGGAAGACTTTTGAGATATGTGGTCTTAAATAAGCCACAATATTTGTGTGGCTGTAAAACTTTTGAAACTTGTGGTCTGAAACTTGCAATAGCATTTGTGTGGCTATAAATGCTTTCTATTAAGGATGTCAATCATTTTGGAACAGACTAATAAGAAACTAGTGCCAATCTTGTTGAAATAGGGGGAGTAACAACCTAAATATGTTCTCTATCAACCAATAGGTGGTAACAGTTCCTCCCTAATGCTTAATGCAAACTTCGCGATAAAGTCTTTCGGTTAAGATAAGAACACTAATCACTCAGCTAAATATCAAACGGTAGCTCCATTAAAGAAAAGACAATGGTTATCCAGCTAGTTCATTTAAACTACTCACACTCCCGAAAATTCATCCTAAGTATTTGTTTTTGAGGAAAAAGGTTTCCCATCTAGTTATTAAACCTATCCTGCACTCCTGGAGTTCAGGACTATAGCTCTTAATTATCTTTTTCACTAATCAGACTAGCAATAGGAAATCTTTTTTATTCCGACGACAAATCCATCTAGGGTCAACACTTAGGACAACCGCAGACTAGTAATAGCAAACTTTTTATCCATATTTGAGGTGCCCTTGCAAATGTTAGTCAATCAAGGGGGAAAGTTCAATTCAGAAAGAAATAAAAGAAACATCAAAAGATGTTAACACATTTTCATATTTTTTTCCCCCATTTTCACCATTTTTCTGTTTTATCAAAGCACAGACGTGGTGAACTGGGATCATCCAGTCATCTAATGAAAATACTTAATACACAGGTCACATGTAATTCCAGATCTCCACAATGCTATTAAACCAGAGGACAGAAATGTTATGTCAGTTTTATGTGGGAGAAAAAATTTCTAAACAGGAAGAAGGATACTATCTCTTGTTTATTCTTCCTTCTATGTTATTGATGTTTCTCATCCAAATAACTTATTGCTATAACGAGAAAAGACACCTTTTGCTACAAACAGTATTTTCAGATCTCTAGCTACATTTACTAGGATGTGACTCTTTGTAATGAAGTTAAATCTTATAAAGTGTAATACCTTACACGAGTTCATTAAGATAAAGAAAAAAACAAAGATAACAACAGCTGCAAAAATTTGTTGACAAGCTACTTTTCTTATAAGCCACCCAGCATGACCAAATTTTATTTTATAAAAATACCACTACTTTTATTTTTGAATTTTTTATAAGCATTCAGCATGACCTATTTTTATGTTAGTTCACACAAATACAACATCTGTGGAGACCTGTAGACAAATTACTACTGCTACTGCTATATCGAGATATTACTATACCAGCTGCAGAAACCTACAAACAAACTACTACTATTACGTTTAAATACATCTAGCTCATCAATAGGTGTTTTATGGGAGACTTTCAACCTAATCAGATAATCATTGTCTTCAAAAAAGGGCTACCAAGACATAATAGAAAAACAACGATATTTCACTCACAATGGATTAGTATGAAATTTTCAAATTGAAAATGCAGGTCTACTTTAGGAAAGGAAAATGCCTTCCAGCTGAATAAGTAGATTTCTTAAGTTGTAGTTGCTCCAACACGGCAGTTTATGTGCCGCACCGTATTGACACGACGCTAGTATGGGTGGGGTGTAGGAACCGTACCTGATGGTAGTCAAATAATTTTGGGTACTTTGACCACGACGGATGGAAACATTCGAGACGAGATAAAATTTGATTCCCGAAATCAGAACCAAAACTAGGATAAATTTGAAGAATATAGCAATACCTTACCTAGGAAATCAACCCTTTACTTATCCACAACTTAAAGAAAAAAAAAAACAGACTTTATAAGTTGTACGTAAGTATTCCAGAAAATTTCTCATAATATATATATATATATATATATATATATATATTATTTTTACTTTTTTGAATTATTTTTAGCCGGATCCCCGCACCCGTATCCCTACTAGGATCCATATCCCCAAATCTTAGAATTTACATCTCAAAGGATCCGATCTCTAGATCTGCACCTGTGTCGGATACTCGCACCCGTGTTCGAGCAACTTAGAATTTATACCATTGATTATTGCATCTTAAAGAATTCAGCAAACAAACCCCTAGTGTTATAAGCAACCTTTATATCCAGAGGTGCAAATAGAAGAGTGTATTCACTTCCTTGGATAAGCAAAACCTGTTGGCGCATTAAGTTAACTCTCACTGTGTGGTACAAGAATGAGATATACTTCAAGAGCAACTGCTGCAAACACCGACCGACTTACAATAAAATAATATAGCCCTAACTTACCGCATATTCTGACCACATTGCTTCCTGTGACCTCTTCTTCGGCATATGCTCAGGCGCTCCACTTTTGGAAGAAGATGGCTGCTGCAAAAGATTTAGTGCCAATAAACTTCTATGACCAATTCAAAAGGAAAAAGAGGAAAGGGCAGACATGTGCCATTTCTGGTAAATGGTCATCACATACTTTACTATTACAATCAGCTTGTTCGCTATGGACTTGTTATCACTTATCACAAACAGTGCTCGGAAGAAGAAAAGGGAGAATAGATACAGCGAGAGGCGAGAGAAAAATCATACAGCAAATTAGAGAGATGTAATCATCTTTCAGCAATCTTTATAAGTACTACTGAAAACAGGAGTATTCACATCAATAAGTAGGAGATTCAACTTATATCGAGTACAAGATAATTACTGAATCGACTGCATTTAGAGACGATCTTTGATAATATTGATTATGCAGAATAATAGAAATATGGTATCTGCAGTGTACCACGTATAATGTAATTTACAGAAGCTCACACTTCCTCCCTGTACCATTTGTTCATATAGTATGGAAACAGCACAAAATTTGTAACCTTTTCCTTATAAGGGGATCTGTGAGGACCTGAGGTGATAAGTCTTCATCCTTCGGTATCTTAAAGGCAGAAATTGAGTTCTAAAATTTAGAGTATTCCAATGCAAACAACATGGTGAGACTTCACAAACTCTGCTAAGGACAGCAAGCATTAAAGTTTTTCTCTATGCAACCAAATCAGCCAGAGAATCATGGTTTTACTTCCAAAGATGAATTGCAATGAATACATCAGGATTCTATCTTTTCTCTTTTGGTTTTGTCTCTATTTTAGGTTTCTTTTATAAGTGGTATGAACTCTATCATAAGTGGAAAGGATAGTTTTTACTAATCAAGTAGTTTTCACAAGGAACAAACATGTTATTGGTCTTACATCAACCTCAAAATAGGATCCACAAGTCAAAATTTGGATCAGACGGATCAAATTTAACTGTTTCCTTCATTTTTCCTTTTTCTTTTGGAAATCTTGTGTGTCATCCTGGAAAGAGAAAGGTATCCTGAATAAGGACTGCCTTGACCAAAAGTTCTGAGATGAAATACCTTACAAAAGATAAATAGAAAGCTTTTGAACACAAAATAGTACAATGTCTAACCTGAAAAGGGCATGGTACTAGAGTCCCAAAGAGACCTTCGGTCAGATCTGCAGCTCTGATAGAATAAAGTGCATGTTTAAGCCCACAAGATAGAAGATATTCCTCTGTGTCCTTTGGCATGGAGTAGCCTTTATAAACACTAACCGGAGGATCACATATCTGCCAGAAGCAGGGGGGGGGGGCAACTGATTAACACACGGCAAGGCAAGATATATTTGCCAATTCATGCACATTGGTTTATAAACATTGATAGAAATTTCTATACTACTACAACTGTATCATTAATTCAAGAAAACCAAGTTGAAGCTATAATGAATTCCTTTTTTTTTTTTTTGTGATGTATAATATTATTCATAAAAGGAAAGCATTAAAGGAATGCTGAAATATGCAGAGAAATTATGCTCCAGCTTTATGTCAAACAATGTAAATGAAGCTGTAGCAAATAAATATTGTCAATCTTTTTTATGATGTTATCCAGGTGCAACTACCTCTGCACATATTCACGAGGAAAAGAACAGGTAAGGTAAATTCGGTGCAGCATTTGCCAATACATCTTGACTACAAATTGATAAGTGAAGTTGATCCAGTTGCAATAGCACCCCACTTCCAACCAACAGATTGGGAATTCAAGCCATCAAGGCAAAAAAGGGGAAAGGGTCACAGTGGCACCATATCAATATACTAACATACACCTATAGTTTTTTTGACAGGTAAAAGGAATAAATACACACAAACACATATATACATATAACTGCAGATTAATATTTCTCCAAAATAGTTACCGAGGATCCAACTTGAGTCTGGCAGTCACTCAAGTTTCTGTAGACTCCAACAAGATCTCCTTTCTTAACAACAAAGAAACCAGTCTCTTCCTTCATTGTCGGAGTAGGATAAAACTTCGTGAAAGAGAATTATCTCCACTACACTTGTTAGATGCTAACTCTATTCAGAAAAAGTCAAAATCAACTTTCTAATTAAAGCATGTGCAAAAGCTCATCTTCCAAGAAAGCACTGGCATTCCACAAATTGAACTCATTCAAGGCAAGACGTGTAGTGCTTGTTACTATTGAAACTGAACATGCATGAAACAAGCTATTCATTACATGGAACTTCCCTCAGACTGGACGCATTCCTGCAAAACGAGAAAAAAAAAGGGAATACAAAAAAGTTTTTTATTTTTACTCAACTGAACCATGCATGTAAGTACATAACTTTACTAAATACCATAGAGGACAGAATACAGGAAAGGAACTACTATCTTATCCACTATTCTCTTTGTTCCACTACTACAATCATGACATAACGAACTGAAAGTGCATAGTAAATCAATTTGCTTTAAATTATCGTATAAACGCCACCAAATTCAAAGACTTATGGATTATGAGTGTGTTTGGTAAGCGAAAGTCATTTTTCAAGGAAAATGTAGTTGGTGACTGGTGAGTGGATAATATTTTCTAGGAAAAATATATATTAAGGATTAATAATAATATTATAAGAGTGTTTTGATAAAATTTCTTGAGTTTGAAAGGATTAATAAAAGCGTTAATTGGAACAAGTAATATGAAGTTACAGTTTTAAGATGGTTGTTATTAGTCCATGTATTCATACCCGAACCTTGTCATGTGTGCCTCCTCGCACCTTGATATTTTTAAATAATTCTTAGAATAATCACTCCTTTTTCGGGAGAGTTTTCCCATTAAAGTGACAGCGGTAATGAAAACACTTCCATCCATAAGTGACGGAAGTCATTTTCTCCCTTTGAAGAAAAAAATTCCGGGCAACCAAACAATAGAAAATGACGGTGGTGTAGGAGAGGCAAACGGACAGGTTGGATCGGATAGGTTTCGGGTAAAAAACGGGTAATAAAAATGGATAAATTATCCGACCCGTATTTAATATGGATAAAAAAGGGTTAACCGCCATGACTTCTTGAATATGATCACGAATTCCTAGTTTCCCAAACTTGAAAACCCCCAATTTAAGGCTTTACAAATGTAAAAGTTATGCGCATTGGTTATCCATTTTTCTAAATAGATAATATGATGCATATTTGACCCGTTTTTAAAAAGTTCATTGTCCAACCCATGTTTTAGGTAATAAAATGGGTAGCTAACTATTTTCTTTTAACCATTTTGCCACCAAAACTGTGGTGTAAACATTTCCCTGGAAAATGAAATCTGTCATACCAAACACACAATCACACGCTATAACAAATCCATGTTCTGCTCTATTTCAGACAGCATATTCTCTTTTTTTCCCATTTTGGAGCGTAAGCAACCATGTTTTATTTACTTTGGAGCCGCTTATTATGGAATAAAAAGAAAAAATACCTCAGTTCCAGCTCGAGAGTTTAGATAGTCAAGAATGCTAAATTGGATTCTTCTTCCCTTTGCCTCAAAAATTCAAACTTTGAGTAAACGCCTAGCAGTAAAAAAGCTAAATTATTTTCACCTGAATTCTTAGACAAAGCAATGACTCCGCTGCAAAAAGAGACGAACTTTTCAGGACTAGAAGTTGCAATAACTTTAAAATGGAGGAAATTAAGGTCCCATTTGGCCATAGATTTTGGCTTCATTTTTAAAAAAAAAATTAAAAAACATTATTTATTTATGAAATATGATCATGTTTTGGTAAAAAAAAAAAAAAATCAAGTTCCCCAAAAACTGATTTAGGGCAGTTTTTGGGTGAAATTTTTTCTTCCAGTTCCCAAAACGTCAACTTTTCTTCAACATGTCCAAACATATCTTCTAACTTTCAAATATTATTTTTCTAACACAACTTCAAGAATTTTTTTTTCCAAGTTTCAATCAAATCTATATTTCTAGAAGCTAGCTAAGAGAAAAAAGTATAGGAGTTGAAAGAATGCTGAAAATGATTACACGAAATTAGAACCCTAATTTTGGAAAAACAAAGAATGGTTTAGTCAAATCGTTGCGTTTAGCTAACACGCTGAAAAGAAATGATATAACATACGTTTAATTAGTCGATGAAATTGCGCAAATCTTGGACAGCATGAACTCCAAGAGCATAGGGAGCAGGTGTAAGAAAGGGGATTAGGTGCGGTAAGGGAAGGGAGGTGGTGGGGTTAGAGCGCGGGTGTGCATAGAGAGTCGAGCTATTTAGCAATAGCTGGTAGGGTGTTTAAGCCAAATAAACTAACCTCAAATATTGATAAGTTCATTTAGTTTAAATCACCAAAATTATGTGGCGTCTCTTTTAACTATAGTTTTTCGAATTGAGCCTTGCTTATGGAAAATAAATGGGATCATATATGGTGGGAATTCAGATATAATTGGACTTTAATGGAGTATCGCACATTGGATGAAAATCCAAAAAAAGTTCATTTAGTTTTGTTAGATTGTAAATTTAAACTAATTTGAGCAATAATTACCATGTACTTAAATTTGTAATTCATACAATTATCGAGGGGAAATCCCAATTAAATTGAAAAACCGAAAAAAACCTAACCTAAAAAACGAAAATAGTTAGTTTGGTGGAAAATTAAACCAAACCAACCATGACCCCTTAAGTAGCAATAATAGTCTTTATAGGCACATTAGGGTTTAACGAATTTCGCATTGACCCGGTTCAATTGACTTTGTATTTTTATATACGTTTCATCTTTCGCTTATCGAATTTCTTGTTCCATCCATATAAATTCACGTGCATTGTTCAAGTTTTAGGAGTTTTCTTTTCCGTACGAACTTGGATATAATATAGTTTTTTCGACCAAGAAAAAAAAGAGTTAATGGAAATGTGTATGTTAATTTGGAGGACAATTACATGTCTAAGGCTATATTTGTTTGTACTTAATGGAGGTCTGAATCTTAATTATTCAGATCTCACATATTAAGTGCATTTATTTTTAAAGTCTGAATCTTAATTATTCGGGTCTTAATCATTAAGTGTTTTTGTTTTTTCACTTCACAATCACTTAATGGGTCTGAATAGGTCTGTATGATTAAGGTCTATAACACAGACTTAATTTCATTATGATGCTATCACATATTCATTATTAACTGCCGTTACTAACTACGGACTAATATTATCAACTACCATCATACCGCCACCACCGCTGCCACCCACCACCACCACCACCACTACCACCCCACCACCACCACATCTACCACCACTACCATTACGCCACCAACATCCTCAATCATAGCCTCCATTATCGACCATGACCACCTAATATCCCTACCACTCCGACCACAATCATTCTCACCCATAATCAATATTCATCAAATTGAGGACCGAAAAGTTTGGTGTTAACACTGTAGATCATGTGGGGGTGTACAAACGAAACCGACAAACCTTATCAATCGATAATCCGAGTCAAACCGAGAAAAAAAACCTGACTACGGTTGAGTTTGATTTGATTTGGTCTTAGAAAAAAAAAATCATAACTGGTTTGGTTTGGTTTTAACTAAAAGAAGTCAAACCGAAACCAAACTAACCCTGCATTAGTTTTAAAAATATTTTTTACATAAAATATTAAACTTTTTACTAGTTATCTCTTTAATGTATACAAGTTTTAAAAATTATTTAAAAATAATTATTGTAATGTAATTTATAAATATAATTTAAAGAGAAAATTACCTTCATTGTCAGTTGACCCAGCATATCAACAAAATTAGACCTATATTTTAGGTCCTTACCCAATTTAACCCAGATTGTACATATATTGTAAAATAATTTTCATCGTTTAGTCCAAAGCACTTAAAAGGTATTTTCTTTCTTTTTTTCTTCATTCTCGACACACCCAATTCTCTCCCAACCATTTTTCTTTCTAACCCAAACAGATCTCATCATCCTCTCTTAAGCCATCCTCCATTATTCCTCCTCGCCCTTATCATTTACATAATTCTGGATCAGGCTCCTCCTCCGTCGTCTAAGCCCGCCAAGTCCGATGGCGGCAAGCATAAGAAGTATTGAAGATTTTGAAGAAAAATGAAAACTCACGCAAATTTGAAATCTTTAGCTCTCAAACTTGATTTGCGCTGAGAAATAACCACTAATTTTGGAAGATTTTGAATTTTGAAATTCGGATCATCATTGTTACGATTTTAAAGTCTCGGATCTAAAACTGTATGTATCTTGTGTGGGTATTAAATTCGGAATCGTTCGCATAAAGTTGTAATACATGCTGCAACAACTCGAAGTTAGAAAAAAAGTCATAACCAAGTAGCAGTTGTATCGACATTGTATAATAATGTATAATCATGAATATCAATGTATAAATACCTCTTATACAGAATTATACATGTTTATACAAGTTCTTATATTATTTACAGTTAGTGTAATGTTGGGCACAATATATTTTCTACTAAAAATATTGTATAGTTATATATTATTGTATAATTGTGTATAAATATGTATATTTATGTATAATGCTATATAATTATATATTTTTTAGTTTATAAGAATCTAGATACAATGTCACTGCATAAGAGGCCTCCATGGAAGTTTGACACTTTCTTCTCTTCTTTTTCTTTTTTGTTTATGTAAAATATGAAAATATTTTTTTTATGTGCTAGAGGGATTCTACAATTTTTTTTACAAATTTTTATTTTTTATTTTATCTCATTGGATTGCTTCAGGAATTGCACATAAAATTTTATTTTTAATTTAAAATTTGATTAACAATTTGATATGTGAAAACCCAAATGATTCACCATTTAAAAGAGTACGAAGATTATAATATTTAATTGAAAAAAAAATCATATTTTACCATAAGAAAAAAGAGAAAATAGGAGAAATTATTTATTTTAATACATAATTTGTAGGTATTTAAGTTGGAGAAGAAAAAGAAACAAAGACATCGACAAAAGTATTGAGAGGGAATGCGGAGGATGTGGGTGGGGGGGGAGGGAAAAGTTGTAACCTTGAGAGATTAAAAAACAAATCTTGTCATACAATGTGAACGATATCATACTGCCAGAAAAAGAACTGATTATTAATATTTATTGGGCCATCCGATGAAGATATTATTTTAGGCTAAGCGGTTGAAATGTATTTTGTTTAGTTGTACTTTTATGAAATTATCCATAATTTAAACTCTTTACTAATTCTCTCTTTTAATGTATTCAAGATTGGACTTAGAACTTTGAATGGTCAAATATGTTTTATAGCCCATAATAATTAGTAACTCAAAAAAAACCCAAGGCAAAATCAAACTAAATATTAATGCTAATAAAAAAAATTCAATTCAATACTAGAAATGATAATAGTATTGGATTTGTTTTTTTAATTTTGCATTGATTTAGATAGTGAAAATGCATAACTCGTTTTTAATATTGTTTAGTCATGTAATTAATACTTAGTATGTATTAGCCGTACTTATTTTAATATGACTTAGTACGTTTAGGTTATGTTTACTTTTGTTATGACTTATTAATTAGCACTATTTATCTTGTGCAATTTGTTGAGTATTTTTATATAATGATGACTCATTTCACATTATTTTGTATTATTTTATTGGGTAACATCTCATATAGTTTTATCCTATTAGGACCTAAGAAATATTAGAGCATAAATATAAATTTTATACTATGAAGATTTTGTCGGAAAAAGACCCAAAAAACCCGAGAAAATTAGAAAATCCAAGAAAACCCGTGATTGAAAAACCCGACTTTTGTTGGTTTGGTTTGATTTATAAATTTAAAAATCCGAAATGACTGATTTGATTTGGTAATTGAAAAATTCGAACCAACCCGACCTATATACACCCATACTTTCACACAGCCCTTTATTTCCTTTAATGTAGTCATAGAATGTTGAGATATGACGCAACTAAGAACGAGCTAAATGTGTTAAGTATGTTGGTTTAGTGTAGCAAGCCCTTAAGCACAGGTCAAGTTAGTGACAACTACATCAAAGTTCTGCCAAACAATCAACAGGTTAACGTTTCGTCAGAGAATTTGGGAGGTCGGATTATTATTTGGATTCTATAGAACACACCACAATTGAAAAAAAAGTTTAACTGCATCTGTCAGAGGTAGATTAAGACTTTTTATTCGACGTGGCATATTATGCCGCTAAACCAGTGGTCCTAAGAGCTTGTAGCATTCAGGGTGTCAACTGCTTTAAATTAACTATTTTCAAGGTATATACGTGTATATATACCAAATTTCGACCGAAGTTTACGGGGTCCGGTGACCCCTCATCCATACACACGGGTCCACCTCTGGCATCTGCATTGAAAATATTAGATTCGGATGAACCTTTTACCGAAGAACTGCATCCGCCACAATAGAGTGTCCAGTGTTTGCCTATTTCTTTCTTCTTATATTTCCTTATATGTGGGGTTCGAGAAGGTTAAATTCTCATGTACGGTAACACAAAGGTTTGATCAAATTAAAGTAATTGAGCTGCAGTTTATTTTGTAACTCACTTGTTTGATAGCATGCAGTTTAGAATATTAAGGAAAACAACAATGTGTCATGGTATTAAACTGTTACCAACTTATAGTTTTGCTGAACCGAATCGGGTTTGTATAATCTTACAGGGGAGGGTAGTATGTACACAGACCTTACCCTTACCTAAAGAGTAGAGAGGTAGAGAGGCTGTTTCCAATAGATACTCGACTCAAGATGAATCGGTTACAAATCTAAGGCTTAACTGTCATAATAGACTGACCAAAGATCTGAATTCTACATATTCTTCAAAATCAAATCATCTATGCATTCACATTTTTCTGTCCTAGCAAATAGAAAGAAACACATTTTAATAAACTCTAATGGTCACTGATAGCCTCTTTTATGGGAATAAAAAAACACCCAATGGGCAGAAATCTGGAAAAAATAGCACAGAGATCATATATAGAAGTAAAACTTTGTGTACTAAATTAACCTGTCCAATTCTTGATCACTTGAACTAAAATCTCATTCCATGTATCAATAGGACCTGGCAAACACCAATGAACACAGTCATTCTGTACGCGTTCCTCGACTCCATTAGCAAATGGAAATGGATGCATATAAGGTCCAGGATGACCATCTGGCCTTAGTAATGCTAATTTTGTCACATCCACTGCTTCAATTCTAACATTAGACAGATTCTTCGCTTTCTTTTTCGCAACATTCACTTGATTTATCGCTGTTTCTCTCATCTGCGCGTCCATCCATTCGAGCTTTTTCTCCTCTGGATTATAAGGTTTTGTTTTAGGACATGCTCCTAACTTGTCCCATTCTCCTTCAAAATGTGCTGGTGAAAATGTTGTCACAATCACATCAAGTATTCCTCTATTACCCTTATTATTATTATTATTGCCTCTCCTCTCAATTATTGTGTTAAGAGTAGTCTTGTACGCCTTGCCATAAACATCATAAAATCCTATTTCAGTGTAATTCTGACCAGAACAGTAATGACAACCTAGTACTGTGTCTCCATAGTAATACACTGCTGAATGCAAGAACCAATGTCCTACTGATAAGACAATCATATCCAGTTGCCCTAAATCAGAAGCCCATTTCTCATCCACAGAATCCAAGAACAAAGTATTATAGTTTTTCCTGTCTGATTTTTCTATACCTTTAACAAGAAAAGGTGACCAATATATTGATACATTCACATTATGTGAAGGAAAATGCCATTTCCTAAACTTATTATCCTCACCATGACTGAAGACTAAAGTAGGAGGACTAAATGTGGCTAACATACAAAGTAATGACTCCAGTTGATTTCTTGCTAATGAATCACCAACAAAGGCTAAATTCTTGTTGTTGAGAATTTGAAGAAATATTTTTGGGTCAAACCTGGGAAGTTGACAATTTTTTGGCTTCCATTTCCAATAAAGATAGCCTTTATCAGGTCTTCCATGAGGTATGCAATTTTGTCCTTCTTTTACTGTACCACATTTTGTATACAAAGGACCTAATTTGTCATGAACCCACTTGCCATCACTATAATCACATGAATTTTCCACATTATCATTTCCCACTTCTGCAAAAAAAGAATATAAGTTTTAATGTAAAAACATTTTCAACAAATGTGTATGGAAACATATATTACAAGAAAGAACAAATATTTGTAAAATATGGATCATTACAACAACAACAACATAGTATAATCCTATGTACTAAGGTTTGGGGAGGATAGTATGTACGCAGACCTTACCCCTCCTCTGGAATAGGGAGGTTGTTTCCAAATAGACCCTCGGCATCTTTCCCTCCAAGAACTACCCACCTTGCTCTTGAGTAGACTCGAACTCACCACCTCTCGATTGAAAGTGGGGGTTGCTTACCATCAGAGCAACCCCTCTTGTCTAAAGGAGGGACCAATCCTTCACAAATTTGAGCGTCACAAAAAATGTGACGGGGGAATAAATATTCACAAATTTCATCCATATTAATAAATATCGCCATAAAATGGATTTATCCGTCATATATAAAATGATGCTTATACTTTCTTGAGCCGAGAGGTCGATTGGAAAGAACTTCTATATCCTCACAAGGTAGGGCTAAGATCTGCATACACACTACCCTCCCCAGAATCTAGTACGTTGGATAAATACTGTGTTGTTGTAAATATTCCATCACAAATATGTCTATATATAAGAAAAAAATGGCATGTTCATATTGTACCTTTTGATGGAGTTGAAGAAGACGAGGTGATGATTAGTGAATGTTTAGTTTGAGAAAGAGAGAGAGGTGCAATTAAGTGAAATAAAAGTATTATAGGGAGAAGAGCATACAAAGCCAAAAGTAATAACTTCCTCAAGGGAAAATGATGAGGTTGGTCTTTGAATGGATTAATTGTATCCATTTCTCATTCCTAACCTTAAACTTTCTTCCTTTTCCCTCAAAGAAGATCAATGCATTGTTGATAGGAGAAAAAAAAATTGTTTTTTTTTTTTGGTTGAAAAAGAGAGCTCTAATTTTGTGGGAGGATTTAGTCAAAGTGGCGACGGGATCCCATTTTATTTGGTTGGCCAACCAAATTTTTACTTTTACTTCATTTCTTTTCGTGGTGAGCTGTCACTACCTTTTCCATCCCTTTTTCATGTATTGCACATTTTAAAGTACACATTTTTCCTAATTAAGATACTTAAATAAAAGATTAAAAAAACAGCAATAAGGGAGTGAAACATGGTAACAAAATATATTATGAATAAAGTAATACAATTTAAATTAGAAGTGCAAGTATTTGAACATATAAAAATATAAATTAAATCAAGTTTTATCATGTGAATGATATGGAAACATTTGAACAATGTTGTTTAGGTGGTTGAATTTTTCTGTGTTTTGGAAGTTTATAAGATTTAATGAATTTGAGTTTTATACAATAATAGTGTAATTATTTTTATAATTTCAATGAACTTTAACTCGTGAAAGCATGTTTGTTAGGTATACTATTTTTTATTAAATTACCAATTATTTTAATATTTGTTAAAGATTCACCCGTAGTTAATAAAGGACACGAGTATGCTAATAAATTTTAAGATAGTTTGACGCTAGTCAATAAATAAGCAAAATATAGAATATAAGCCCTTTTAACTATTTTTAACATTTTTGAAGAATAATTACCAATTTCCCCCAAAAGGGTAATTGTTTTGTTACATAATGAATTAGCAAATTATAATTATCATCTCCCTTACATTTGTCATACGACAAGAAATAAATATGATAGCCCTACATAATGGATTTCAAGAAACATTTGCCCAAACTTATGTTAATAATAACTCAACGAAGAAAGCTAAAATTCAGCAAAACCAATATTCTCACAGCTTTCTTAGGATTTGTCAACTAAGCTTCTTTCTGCATGATACCATATTGGGTTACAGCCCTTTGATTTTACCATAAGAATTCCTACCATATGCAGCCATCAACCGTGTTTTATGAATGTGACAAATTAAATGGAGAAATCATTATTCACAGATCAAAAAATCATCAACAAGATTCTAGTGCACTTATCAGTGGAAGCTCTTGCTCGATTTAGATCTGTCTGTAAATCCTGGTGTTCTCTAATAGATGATCCAATTTTCATGAACGCACATCGAATCAACATGGAAATTGTTAGCAGAAAGTTGAGACTTTTCCAAATTGTGTATCAATTATATCCTAACGAAGGTCTACGATCTTGGTGTTACGCTGGTAGTCCAAGTGAGGAACTTATTCATCCTGGTTTCCCTATAATTAACACTAAGCCATGCACGTACGTCTTGGTTGGCTATTGTAACGGTTTAATTTGTTACCTTACAAATTTCTTGCATGGTAAACAAGAAATCAATTTATGGAATCCTTCAATGAGAAAATGCAGGACGTTGCCTGATTCTACTTTCTCTCCAGAACGTCAAAGGCATTCTCCGAATTTCGGATTCGGTTTTGATGGTACGACGGATCACAAATTGGTAAAAATTACTTACATTGACGATAGATTAAAAAACGAAAAGAAACAATGGTCTGAAGTTGAGGTCTACAGCTTAAAACAAGATTCCTGGAAAAAAATCGGTGATTGTTTTCCTTCACAATATTATTATGCTCGTGGTGATACAGTATTTTTCAACGGATGTATACATTGGCTAACACAGCGCGAATTCGGCAAAATTAGACCTAGGAGATTGCCTATACTTTCATTTAATGTGGCTAAAGAGGTTTTCCAGGAATTTTGGTTACCAAATCCTCACGAACGAGAAGCCAATTGTATTAGTCCATTGCATGGATCGCTCTCTGTTTGTGCAAAATCGAGTTCGTCTGTCGATAACTGTCTAGATATCGAGGTATGGTTAATGAAAGAGTACGCGGTTGAAGAGACATGGACAAAATTGTACGTGACAAGGTTGGATGAAGAATTGTCTGGTCCTATAATTCCATTGCGAGTGTTGGAAGGTGATGCAGAGGCAATAGTGTATATAAATAAGAATGTGTTTTTATATGATCCAAAAAATGAAGAGTTTGAGAATTTTGGTATTTGGGCAAATGGAATAGGAGTTCCTTATGTGACTTCTTATATGGAGAGTTTGGTTTGGGTTGAACCAGTTGTGGTTGAGCCAACTACTCAAGCTGAACCTGAGGTAAAAATTGCTAATATGGAAATAGAGGCAGCTACAAAGCAAGAAGATATAACTAGCAATAAAGAAACCAAGGTAGTAGGTGGTAAGCAAGACAATAATTGTCACATCCTATGAGATAATTTCTATGTTAATTAGTAAATTGTAATGTTGTATTTTAGGATTAATGTTGTTGTAATTACATTAATTAGTGAAATTCAATGTTTAATTTACTGGAAACACATAGTTGATGAGCAAAGTCCCCTCCTCTACATTAATTCTTCTCCGATCACATTTGGGAATAAAAAATTTGCCACCTTTAGGTCCGGTTTTGAGATAGTTACCCACAAAAACAAAACTATTGTCTTGTCTACCCATTTGTTTTTAACACAAAAACTAATTACATTTCCTACGCACAAAAAAAGTACATGCATTTTGCCGGTGGAATTGAAACACACGGTGGTATTCGTCATTTTCTTGTGTAATGCGGAGAATTCTTCGATTTGGGCATAAACTGGATGATAAAAGAAAGAAAGCTGGTTGGTAAGGAAATAACCGGGTAAATAGTTTGGGTCCAATAAGTGGGAGTACTAAATAGTTTGGGGCTGGATATTAAAGGATAAACAGTTTAGAATTAACGGATATAAAGTGAGATTTTCTCTTCGATCTAATCTATGGGCGATTTGCACAAATATAATAATTTAGTGCTACCTTTAAAATTTTTACCCGGTTAATTTTTATTTCTTTTTGGAAAAATAGCCTCGCCCAAGAATAAAGCACACTATCAAAGTTTTTTGAGCACACTGTCAGAATTGATAGCATTGTGGCTGAAAATTCTGGTAACATATTTTAAAATTCTAGTGGAGGCCTATCTTTTCCTTCTTTTTTTCTTTTAATGTGGTCAAAATATAAATGGTAGTTTTCTAAAAAGGTTCATCCAACCTAACTTATTAGAATTTCAGCCAACACCAATACTATGATTGATGAGGGGGGGAAATACACACATTGTAAGGTATATAATTGAATAACGAAAACTTAGGATGAAGGATGTGGTAATTCCAAACGGACAAGGGTCATATATATTCCTATACTATTATGAAATAGTTTAAATATATCCTTCGTTATATTATTCGTTCTATCATGCCCTACCGTCATGCTATTGCACTAATTTGTCCATAATTTAGACGGCAAGATGCGTGGCAACCTAAGAAAAAAATAACTGATCCCCATTTTTTTAATACCCGAAAATCACTTTTTAATACCCAGCCTGTTCAAATATAAATATTTTCTATGTTGATACATTAAAAAACTTGACATATGTCCACTTTATATTTTATGTAAGTTCACCAAAATAAAATAAAAAGGGGAAATCCCATGCCCTAGCTGGATGCAATCCGGAGTTGCGGTAAACATGTTCTCATCAAAAGATATGTCAAATCTCCTTTGCCAATGACTTTATTATATGGCTTACGCTCGTAAGCATAAGCGAATCCAGGATTTCAGCAAGATGAGTGCATCACAGTGCCGGCTCAACCCCCTGGCTACTAAGACCAAAGTTTTAGGCCCCAAAAATAGGAAGCCCCAAAATTTATCCTTTTTTTATGTGTTTATAAATTATTATTAAATATGTCAAAAGTTCATCCCACAGGGGTACTTTATTTTGGGGGAGAATTTCATCTTATAAAAGGCCTAATATTCAAGATTTAAACACATCTCTCATTTGTTTTTTCATCTTCTTAAGGCATTTGTATCTTCTTTCTTTAGTATTATTTCACTTGTATTTTTAGATTGGAATAAAATATTAGTTCTGTCCGAGGAAGTGGTCTAAGACCTCATATTAAGATTTGGCTTTAGGCCACCTACTCAGTTGAGCGCTACTGGTGCACCATTATCCTACTCACTATTTGATTTGATTTTCTAAAACTTACCTTAGAGAACTATCAATAATAGCATCATTATTTATAGTTACAAGTGTTAAACTCAATATTTCATTCAAGGATATATATCAAAGGGTGAACCAAAAAAGAGAAGAATGCATGGAAAAAAAGAAAAAAAAAGACATGGCATGAGATTTGAACAAAACAAAAAGAACGAAAAAGAAAAATAGAAAAAGAAATAGAAATAAAAAAAATGTCTTAAAGATGAAAGACAGACGAGTGGATTCAAACACTAAATGTGGGGGTCAATGGTGCACAAAACTACCACTGTACTAAATACTCTTTTGACCGTGAATTTTCACATGAAAAATTAAATATTTTATTCAAAAAATTGTTAGGCGACGTGTATTATTAAAATTAACACTGTTAAGAAAAACAAGAGGGAGAAGAAATAGAATATATAATTCCGAGTTCACAATTTGCTTGTGTGTCCTTAAGGAATTTTAACCCCTCACAGTTGCCAAGGTAATGGATTAAATCCTCCCAGGATAAAACGGAATAACCTTCCTACGACAGTGGCAATACAAGAAGCAGGATACCAACGAACTCAAAAAGCGGAGCGAATCACACTTACGGTTTTCAAGGAACGAGAAAGCTCAAGAATTTTTGGATTAATGAACTTGCAGAGAGAGGGAAAGTAATTTGTTGGTTTCTGAATTTCTGAATATCTAGAATGAAAGCCATGCCTGAATTTATAGGAAATTGTTGGCTTTGTGAAAAGGTATGGTGCTTCTTCATGGTGTCTGTTTGTGAAAAGGTATGGTGCCTCTTCATGGTGTCTGTTCATTGTGAATAGACACCCGATAGGAAGATACGTTCTTTCAACGTTATTTATCAAAGTGGGTCAACTAGTTTAACCAAATAAACCGGGCCAAATTTTGAAGCCCAATCCAGTCCATTTAATTTCCCACCATTACCCAATTCACACTACTCATCTTTAAAGCCCAATGGCTTAAAAGTCCAACAATTCCCCACATGAATGGGGAATGGCTATATAGAAAAAAAAAACATGGAAATTGTGTGATTCGCAAGAAAAGATCGATCGCATTTGGATAAGTAGGTTTCCCTTTGAACTTTCCATAGTGAACATATGTCGGATATACTCGGTCAATCGGTAGATTTGATATCTTTGAACCGTCGAACTTTGGTGTATACCTAGACAACCATATGTCACACAATCGACCCTTAACCGTCTTTTGGTTCTCATTATTGTGTTCGTTTCAGCCATGAACACCGCCTGGTATCATAAGTGCGTAGAGAATTGGCCTTACAGAATTCTCCTTGAAGCGGCTTACACTTCACACTTACATAGGTGATTCCTAAACATGTAATCCTTTAGATTGACATTATTTGATAGATACCTCATCAAATTTAGGTAATCATTAAAGAACGTGTAAAGTTCTATCCTTGTTATCGAACATTGTCTTCATCACGAGAATGGACCAAAGATTTTATTTTGACAATGTTGAACCGGTCAATCACAACTTTGTTTGAGCTCCTTGAACCTAGATCTCGGAACATCCAAAATTCTAGGTAGAGTTACCGCCATGTTGACTTGTCCTCGGCCATAGTCCCATTCCCTTAGATGATTTCTCAACTCCTCTCTAGTTAAGCCTTTTGTAAGCGGATCCGCAACATTATCCTTTGATCTTACATAATCAATAGTGATAATTCCACTAGAAAGTAGTTGTCTAACGGTATTATGTCTTCGCCGTATATGACGAGACTTTCCGTTATACATAACGCTCCCTGCCCGTCCTATTGCAGCCTCATTATCGCAATGTATGCAAATAGGAGCCAAAGGTTTTGGCCGGAACGGAATGTCTTCTAAAAAATTCCGAAGCCATTCAGCTTCTTCACCGGCTTTATCCAATGCTATAAACTCTAATTCCATTGTAGAACGGGCAATACACGTCTGTTTAGAAGACTTCCAAGATACTGCTCCTCCACCAACCGTAAACACATATCCACTTGTGGACTTTGTTTCTATTGAGCTGGTTATCCAATTTGCATCACTATATCCTTCGATAACTGCAGGATATTTATTGTAGTGCAAAGCGTAGTCTTGAGTATACTCCAAGTATCCCAGAACTCGTTTCATTGCCACCCAGTGATGTTTGTTGGGATTACTTGTGAATCGACTAAGTTTACTTATCGCACAAGCTATATCGGGTCGTGTACAGTTCATGATGTACATTAAGCTTCCTAACACACGAGCATACTCCAATTGAGATGTACTTTCACCTTTATTCTTCATAAGATGATGGTTTAAGTCAATTGGAGTCCTTGCACTTCTAAATTCCAAATGTTTGAATTTTTCAAGTACCATTTTCACGTAATGTGATTGAGACAAAGCTAGACCTTGAGGAGTCCTTTTGATTTTAATTCCTAGAATTATATCGGCAACTCCTAAGTCTTTCATATCAAACTTACTAGCAAGCATGCGCTTAGTAGTTTGAATGTCGACAACGTCTTTGCTCATTATTAGCATATCATCAACATATAAGCAAACAATGACTATATGATTTGGAACGTTTTTAATGTAAACACATTTATCACATTCATTAATCTTAAATCCATTTGACAACATTGTTTGGTCAAATTTCGCATGCCATTGCTTGGGTGCTTGTTTTAGTCCATAAAGGGACTTAACAAGTCGACACACCTTCTTTTCTTTTCCCGGAACCACAAACCCCTCGGGTTGGTCCATGTAGATTTCTTCCTCTAAATCACCATTTAAGAAGGTTGTTTTCACATCCATTTGATGGATTTGAAGATCATACAAGGCGGCTAACATGATTAGCATCCGAATGGATGTAATTCTTGTTACCGGTGAGTATGTGTCAAAATAGTCAAGACCTTCTCGTTGTCTAAATCCTTTGACGACAAGTCTTGCCTTGTATTTGTCAATAGTACCATCGTCTTCATTTTCTTCTTGAAAATCCATTTAGAACCCAACGTTTTGTTACCTGGAGGAAGATCAACCAATTCCCAAGTATGGTTGCTCAATATGGATTCTATTTCACTATTGACAACTTCTTTCCAATATTGTGCCTCTGAGGAAGACATTGCTTCCTTGAAGGTACGAGGCTCATTTTCTAACAGAAAAGTCAAAAAATCCGGACCGAATGAAGTAGATGTCCTTTGACGTTTACTTCTTCTCGGATTTTCTTCATTAGGCATACCATTTGTTATTTCCTCCCGAGGCCGTTTTGACTTTTGGCAGGTCACTACACCTTCTTTTCTTTTCCCGGAACCACAAACCCCTCGGGTTGGTCCATGTAGATTTCTTCCTCTAAATCACCATTTAAGAAGGTTGTTTTCACATCCATTTGATGGATTTGAAGATCATACAAGGCGGCTAACGCGATTAGCATCCGAATGGATGTAATTCTTGTTACCGGTGAGTATATGTCAAAATAGTCAAGACCTTCTCGTTGTCTAAATCCTTTGACGACAAGTCTTGCCTTGTATTTGTCAATAGTACCATCGTCTTTCATTTTCTTCTTGAAAATCCATTTAGAACCCAACGTTTTGTTACCTGGAGGAAGATCAACCAATTCCCAAGTATGGTTGCTCAATATGGATTCTATTTCACTATTGACGGCTTCTTTCCAATATTGTGCCTCTGAGGAAGACATTGCTTCCTTGAAGGTACGAGGCTCATTTTCTAACAGAAAAGTCAAAAAATCCGGACTGAATAAAGTAGATGTCCTTTGACGTTTACTTCTTCTCGGATTTTCTTCATTAGGCATACCATCTGTTATTTCCTCCCGAGGCCGTTTTGACTTTTGGCAGGTCACTTCACTTTTCTTTTCTCGGAACCACAAACCCCTCGGGTTGGTCCATGTAGATTTCTTCCTCTAAATCACCATTTAAGAAGGCATTTTTCACATCCATTTGATGGATTTGAAGATCATACAAGGCGACTAACGGATTAGCATCCGAATAGATGTAATTCTTGTTACCGGTGAGTATGTGTCAAAATAGTCAAGACCTTCTCGTTGTCTAAATCCTTTGACGACAAGTCTTGCCTTGTATTTGTCAATAGTACCATCGTCTTTCATTTTCTTCTTAAAAATCCATTTAGAACCCAACGTTTTGTTAACTGGAGGAAGATCAACCAATTCCCAAGTATGGTTGCTCAATATGGATTCTATTTCACTATTGAAAGCTTCTTTCCAATATTGTGCCTCTGAGGAAGACATTGCTTCCTTGAAGGTACGAGGCTCATTTTCTAACAGAAAATCAAAAAATCTGGACTGAATGAAGTAGATGTCCTTTGACGTTTACTTCTTCTCGGATTTTCTTCATTAGGCATACCATCTGTTATTTCCTCCCGAGGTCGTTTTGACTTTTGGCAAGTCACTTCACTTTCCTTTTTATACGGATAAATAGTTTCAAAGAATTCAACATTATCTGATTCTATTACCGTATTAATGTGAATCTCATGATTTTCTGATTTATGAACCAGAAAACGATATGCCTTGCTATTGGTTACATATCCAATAAATACACAATCAACCGTTTTTGGACCTATCTTAACCCTTTTAGGTTTAGGAACTTGTACCTTAGCTAAACACCCCCACACTTTGAAGTATTTCAAGCTAGGCTTCCTTCCTTTCCACTTTTCATAAGGAATGGATTGTGTTTTACTATGAGGTACACGGTTGATTATCCGATTAGTTGTAAGTATAGCTTCCCCCCACAAGTTCTGTGGTAAGCCAGAACTTATTAGCAATGCATTCATCATCTCCTTCAACGTTCGATTCTTCCTCTCCGCAATTCCATTAGATTGTGGAGAGTAAGGGGCAGTTGTTTGGTGAATAATGCCATTTTTCAAACATATTTCTTCAAAAGGAGATTCATATTCGCCACCCCTATCACTTCTTATCATTTTGATCTTTTTTGTTTAGTTGCGTTTCAACTTCACTCTTGTATTGCTTGAAAGCATCAATTGCCTCATCTTTACTATTAAATAAATAAACATAGCAGTATCTCGTGCTATCGTCAATAAAAGTAATAAAATACTTTTTTCCACCGCGAGATGGTGTTGACTTCATGTCGCAAATATCTGTGTGAATTAAGTCTAAAGGACTTGAATTCCTTTCAACAGACTTATAAGGATGCTTAGCATACTTTGATTCCACACATATTTGACATTTAGAATTAATGCAATCAAATTTTGGCAATACTTCTAGATTTGTCATCTTTCGCAATGTTTTGAAGTTTACGTGACCTAAACGCGCATGCCATAAAGTGTTTGACTCAAGCAAGTAAGAAGAAGCATTCACTTTTATTGATTGGAACTGCTATTACATTTAGCTTGAAAAGGCCCTCACTTAGGTAACCTTTTCCAACATACAAATCGTTCTTACTAATTACAACACTATTAGAAACAAAAATACATTTGAATCCATTCTTGACAAGAAGTGAGGTAGACACAAGATTCTTGCGAATTTCTGGAACATGGAGGACTTGGTTTAGAGTCACTATTTTTTCAGACGTCATCTTCAACGCAATCTTGCCAACTCCTTCAATTTTGGCCGTAGATGAATTTTCCATGAAGATAGTCTCGTCGGGACCTGCGGGGACATAAGAAGAAAATAATTCCTTGTTAGCACAAACATGGCGGGTGGTTCCAGAATCTATCCACAATTCTTTCGGATTTCCTACCAAGTTGCATTCAGACAACATGGCACACAAGTCTTCCATTTCATCTTCAACCATGTTGGCTTGATTCTTTTTCTTCATATCATTCGTTGGTGCACGACAATCTGCCGCCTTATGCCCAATTTTTCCACAGTTGTGGCAATTACCTTTGAACTTCTTCTTGCTTGGGTAATTCTTTGGTCCAGAAGCTTTCTTCCTCTTCTTATTTTGTGGTGCCTCCTCAACAATGTTTGCCCCCACAATTGTTGAGTTTCCACGTGACTTCTTTTCAGCATTTTTGTTATCCTCTTCTATCCTCAAACGAACAATCAAGTCTTCTAGAGTCATCTCATTCCGTTTGTGTTTAAGATAATTCTTAAAATCCTTCCATAACGGAGGTAGCTTCTCAATGAAGGCAACAACTTGAAAGGCCTCATTAATGGCCATACCTTCAAAGCAAGGAGGTCATGTACAATGACTTGTAGTTCTTGGACTTGTGTTATGACCGACCTAGTGTCAATCATCTTGAAATCCAGGAACCTTGCAGCCACGAACTTCTTAAGTCATGCATCCTCGGTCTTGTACTTTTTCTCAAGCGCATTCCATAACGCTTTTGAAGTTTCCATGACACTATAGACATTGTACAAACCATCTTCCAAACAACTCAAAATGTAATTTTTGCATAAGAAATCAGAATGTTTCCATGCTTCAGTTACAACAAGTCGTTCATTGTCCGGAGTATCCTCGGCCATGGCCGGAGGATCCTCCTTGATAAAACGTTGCAAACTCAACGTAGTAAGATAGAAGAGCATCTTCATTTGCCAGCGTTTGAAGTCAATACCGGAAAATTTTCCGGGTTTTTCTGTCGGTGCCATAGCATGGGCCGGAGTAGAACGGCTTGACGATGCAACCACACTCGTCATAGTAGCATCCGTTCCCGCAACATTTCCATTAGTTTGGTTTTCATTCGTCATATTTCTGTAAAGTCAAAAACAATACAGAACTTTATTAAATTAGTGAAGGTTTTATATCTTCAAACTGAATACCAAACCAAACATACAACACGTAACAATGGTGAAGTTTTTATATACTTCAAACCCGTACGTTTATTATTCCGGCAAAGTTTTTATGTACTTTAAACCGGAGAGAAACAATTAATGGAGTAGAAAGCAACAAGGCTTTAGTATCCAAGTTAATGTAAAACAATGAAAAAAAAATACAGAACTTTATTAAATAAGTGAAGTTTTTATATCTTCAAACTGAATACCAAACCAAACATACAACACGTAACAATGGTGAAGTTTTTATATACTTCAAACCCGTACGTTTATTATTATTTTTTTTTCCTTTAAAATTCCTTAAGATGTTATGCGACGTGTATTATCAAAATTAACACTGTTAAGAAAAACAAGAGGGAGAAGAAATAGAATATATAATTCCGAGTTCACAATTTGCTTGTGTGTCCTTAAGGAATTTTAACTCCCTCACAATTGCCAAGGTAATGGATTAAATCCTCCCGGGATAAAACGGAATAACCTTCCTGCGACTGTGGCAATACAAGAAGCAGGATACCAACGAACTCAAAGAGCGGAGCGAATCACACTTACGGTTTTCAAGGAACGAGAAAGCTCAAGAATTTTTGGATTAATGAACTTGCACAGAGAAGGAAAGAATTTCTGAATTTCTGAATCTAGAATGAAAGCCATGCCTGAATTTATAGGAAATTGTTGGCTTTGTGAAAATGTATGGTGCCTCTTCATGGTGTCTGTTCATTGTGAATAGACACCTGATAGGAAGATACGTTCTTTCAACGTTATTTATCAAACTGGGTCAACTAGTTTAACCAAATAAACCGGGCCAAATTTTGAAGCTCAATCCAGTCCATTTAATTTTTCACCATTATCCAATTCACACTACTCATCTTTAAAGCCCAATGGCTTAAAAGTCCAACAAAAATATCCCCGTAATACAAAGACTAAGGAGAGGATTATGGGTGCACAGTGTACCGTGCACTTCCTACTGAATCCGCCTCAGCTTACACTAGTCACTAGATAGTAAATTTTTGTTGTTGTAAAGTTTAATTTCTTTAACACCATTTGGAGATTAGCAGTGATAAGTTGAAATGGAAGAAAATCCTTGTTTCGATGACTTTATTTTCTACCGTTGACTATGGTTTTCCCAGCTTCAAGCTTCACTTGATGTTATCGGAAACTATTGCCTTATGCCGGAACTTTTTTTCTTTTCTTTTCTTTTCTTCCCTTTCTATTTCTTTCTTTCTTTTCTTCCCTTTTCTATTTCTTTCTTTTCCTCATCCTTGGAATTACATCGAAAAGTGCGCTACTAAAAGTGTTTAATCGGGTAAGATTTGAGCAAATCTCAAGTGTTATTTGGTCGGAAAGTCCAATTCCAAGAAGATGAAGTAATCTATTTTTTTCTTCTTTTGTTGGCTGGTTTGTATTTACTCTATCACCATTGATGTCCTGTTGATGAGAGTTTTTTCCGGCGAGGCTGTAACAGTTGCCAAAAGACAAGAGGGGTTGCTCTGATGGTAAGCAACCCCCACTTCCAACGGAGAGGTTGTGAGTTCGAGTCTCCCCAAGAGCAAGGTGGGTAGTTCTTGGAGGGAAGGATGCCGGGGGTCTATTTGGAAACAGTCTCTCTACCTTAGGATAGGGGTAAGGTCTGCGTACACACTACCCTCCCCAGACCCCACTAAGTGGGATTATACTGGGTTGTTATTGTTCTTGTTGTTTGCTGTAACAGTTGCCAAAGTGGTTTTGACGAATAAATAATATATATGAAAAGAGATATGGTCCTTAGGATCGTTGCATCGAGAAAAATTTAAAAATAGCCGGATTTATCACTGATCGTTAAAAAATAATAAGTATCAAAAATCATCGAAATTTAGTCACTATAAATCTAAGCAAAAATACTGTTCAAAATTCAAAAAAATACGCCCGCAAATTTTACGTGAGTTCCAGCATAAGTATGCTTGAACTCCCGTAAATTTTATGGGAGTTCCAGGATAACTATGTTGGAACTCCCGCAAATTTTTCAGAAGTTCAAGCATAATTATGCTGGAACTCTCGCAAATTTTACGGGAGTTCCGGCAAGTATAGTCGTCCAGTATAATATACTGAAGTTTGGAACACTGGTGCTCCAGTCTCCAATAAATTTTAGAGGAGTTAGCAAAGTATACCGGTCCGGCATAATATGCTGGAGTTCATACACAAATGTACCAGAACTCCGGTATATTATACTAGATCGGTCCATGTTGCAGCAAAATAGTGGTTATTTTTTATTGATTTGGCAAACGCTGATTATTTTTTATTGACCAATGTAAAAACTGGCTATACTAATGATATTTTAACCGCTGCATCTGCTATGTCCAATTGTCCATGATTTGAATGGGTCGGGTATTAAGGGGTGGGTTTTAAGGCATTAAATTAGGGGTGGGTTATTTCTTTCTTAGCTTGCCACGTGTCCCACCGTCTAAATTAGGAGCAAATTAATGCAATAGTATGACGGTAAGGGTATAATTAAACGAATAGTATAACAAAAAATATATTTAAACTATTTCAAATAGTACAAGGATATATTTGATCCTTTTCCGAATTTCAAATCATTGTTGAAGAAAAATATCACATTTGGAACAATGGGTAATTAAAGGATATTTTTTGGGGGTGGGGATACGTTTGCATTTTATTGCCAAAAACAAGCAATCACCTCCGCATCCAGAAAGGGCTCCATTTGGATGGTTGATCGTTGTTCTTTGAACTTCCCGTCCATCTCATCTCGTTAGCACTATGAAAATAGTAACAGAATAGAAAGAAAACAATATCATCAATTTTTCAGCAAACAAATTGACCTACGCCAATTCATGTAAAAATAAAAATATAAGATGATCAATATAATTCTCCCTGTTTTTTTTTTTTGGTTGTGGTTTACTTAAATTTTTAGTGAGGGAGATTCCAAATTCAAACATAGTTTAAATTTAAATGATTATAAATTCAGATGGATCATACCTCACTATAGCGAGCCTCCTCATTTCATGATTATAAAACCTGCCACGAGACGAATTACACCAATCAAATATGACATTGCACTAAGAGTTGCAAATTTTACTTTAATGAGAGACCGTCCACTAATAAAAAAGGGCAGATGCAACTTTATTATAAAATAAATATTACAGGAAAAGAGAAAATAGGAAAAGTTGTCGGTAGGGCGGTAAAATGGTTCAAAGAAAACAATTAACCACCTATATTATCTATTAAAAAATGAGTTTGATAATGAACTTTTTAAAAATGGATAAATTTGGATAAGAACAGTATTATCCATTTAGAAAATGAATAACCAATAGGTAACCAATGGATAATCAATGAATCTAACTTTTACATTTGTAAAGCTTCAAATTGGGAGTTCCTCGGATTAGGTAGATTAAGAATTCTCACAAAAGTGATCATTTACAAGAAGTCATGGATAATATAGGTAACCCATATTATCTGCCGGTTAACGCATTTTTTATATTAAATATAAGTCAGATCGAATAATTAATCAAGTTTTTCATTATTCATTTTTTACCCAAACCATATCCTACCCGACCCGGCATATTTACCGCTCGTAGTTGTCGGTATAATAATCCATGTGGCTCAACTCTACCTCTAAGTAAAGATCTAAAGGAGCTGGCACGTTGAACGGACTGGTTTAACAAGGGGCTCTTAGAATAATCTCTTTGTACTTTATATAACTCATACTACCAACTACGAGCTCGATTGAATTTTGAAATAGTTGATAATTATTCAGTGCTGAAAAATATTTTTAAGTGCTAAAATTAATAAATAAATAATTAAATATTTGGGTATAAGTACTGAAATTGATAATAAGTTGCTGTAATATTTGATAAAAAAGTGCTAATAAGCTTTTTTTGGTTAAAATGACTTAAATAACGTTAAAAATGTTTACACTTATAAGGGCGTAATTACTTTAAAATTTTAGATTCTAAATCAATTCGAATATAAAATATTCTATTTTTCAATTTACTTTGAATACAAATGTACTTAGATAAGATAATTTTATGATAAATACATAATTTATTTTATGATAAGCATATATCATAAGTTATAATAATTAATAAATTAACAAATTTTTCGTGATAAAAATAAACCTAAATAGGATAAATATTTGAGGAATTGAGTATCGACGAAGGAGTTTTGTTCTAGAAAGGAATATTTTAATGGTAAAATAGTAAAAAAAAATTGTCAAATTTAAAATGCTTATAAGCTAAAAAACATAAGCATCAAATTTAAAGTACTTATAAGCTAAAAATTCATAAGTTGGTCACCCCCAACTTATGACTTTTAGCTTATTTTTTACTTATAAACACTGTTAGTTTTACCAAACGTGTAGCTAAACTGAAAAGTGCTTATAAACTAGTTTGAGCAACTCAAAAGCTTAGCCAAATACCCTCTAGGTCTAACAATTTTTCATGAGGTTTTCCACCCAGTGTTTAGTACCTGCTTTGAGGCACGATTAATCTTAATTTGTGCCAAAAATTTTCATACCCCGATTTCAATCAAAGACAATTTCATATTGAGTGCTCGAATGTGAGATCTTTAGTCAAGAATATATGAGTACTTATCAGCCACAACATTTAAGATGACCTCGTAGAACCATTTCCCCTTAAAGTACGAAACAAATCAAAATACCAACTTAGAACATAAGTAATTGCTCCACTCACACCTTTTCTTTTTAATTTATCAAATGCATGACTTATTTACTTTTTGAAATAATTTCAAGCCTACCTTTAATTGATATTATAATTTTTGAAATAAGAATCATAACAAAAAATATGAATAATTAATGACCAAAAAAACCTAACTTGTCGTTGTGCAAAAAACTGTGCATTTATTCATAAAGCAAAGTAAATAAGAGAGATAAGAGAGGAAGTGTACCAGCGTCCAGTTCTGTATGCAATGTAACCTGCCGTAGTATAGACTGGAGCCATAACAACTGCCATTAACACCATCAAAGACGATAAATGCAAGTCACTCTTGATTTAGAAAAAAAAAACAGATCAATCACAGATATTTATTATATATAATAAATAAAACTTACGAGTTCGTATTATATTTTTGATGAGATTGTTCCCAAAGTCACCCATCTTTGGTGTCTCTTCAGCAACCAAACTTCAAGCAGGGAGAAATTGGAGGAGAGGAGAGAGTTGGTGGAAAAAAGTGTGCGTGGTGCTTTTGGCAAGGAAATTGAGGCAAAGAAAAGGCACGGATATTGTTTTATTTAATACTAGTACTAGTAAAGGATTAATCAATAAAATAAAATTGGGATTGTTCATAAAAACGGAATAATCCAACCAAATCAAACCGACCAAAAATTAGATATTTTTTAAGTTTGGTTTGACTTTAGTTTTGAATTTTAAAAATCGATCAAATGTGATTTGATTTTGGTTTTAATAAAAAAATAATCGAGAAAATCGGACCAAACAGACTATAAATTCTCCTTATTTCAGTTTATTATATATATATATATATATATATATATATATATATATATATATACACTAAGATTTTATGGTACATATTAGTCGTTTGTATTTTTAGTTCAGTTCTTTGCTATTATAATAATATAATTCTTTGCATTTATATTCTAGTTTGATTGTTAGTTTTCTTTTGCTAAGTACAAAAAATTATTTCATGTTAAAAATAATTGATTTTTAATTGAGTACTTAAATTATTTATCACTATTTGATCCAATTATCCTCTTTTACTTTTACATTTGTATACAGTTGAAATCGGGCTCATCTATTGCATGACTTATCGGGCTTAAAACGAAATGAATTGAAGATTGGCCCCGAGTTCTATCGAACCAGGGTACGAGGTTAGAGGATCCCGTCTTCGAGATTACCGAGTCAATGACCCCAAAATCGACCCCGACTCCGTATGAGCTCGAGGAAACATTGTCAGACCAGATAGCGGAAGGCCGAAATATCCATAATTGGTCAGATATCATGGCGGGAATCTCGCCATATATGAGAACCCGGTTAATTAGCAAATCATGAGATTTTTTTTATATTTTATAGAATTGTACCTAAAGTAGGATTCCCCTACTATATAATTGGGGTATGACTATTTTTAAAACAGATTGTATCACATATTCCAAAGCATTATAATATAATTTTCTTCCTGCAAGCTATTGTTCTTCTGCATCTGATATCATTTAAATTACATCCAATTCGAGCAAGACTTACTTTTCAAGGCTATAATTGTTCAAGTCATACGGTTTGAATTTGTTTTATTATTGTTTGCTTTATTTATAATTCAATTTATCATGTTGTGTTAAATTAACCCATGTATTCTTAAAATTACTTATAAATTCAATTGTTACCTGATTTTAAGAGTAAACAACATTATTATCCGAATGTACTAATTTTACAACTTAAGGGCACTCATCAAGGCTTGGCTTTAGGCCACCGATTTTGTTGAGCCACCTTTGTCTAGAAATAATGGGGCCCTAAATTAAGCAGTTAATAAAAGAAGTAATGTACAGAGATGGAGTTTGAAGTCGAGACCAGTAAAAAGATTAGAGCAGCTAAATGTTTATCCTTTGTAAATATCCATGACAACTTAGTGTGAACTCAGGAAAAGTTCACTTACTTAACTGGTTGATGCTTTCTGAAGTAGGGAAAGTTGGGACTGCTTTTCAACTTTAGATTCTGATTTTGTTTATGTTTGAGCTGCACATATTATTTTGGTAATTGAAATTCTTTAATTACCAAAAAAAACTCCCTCAACCACTTTTACGAAAGCGTGGGTGATGACAAGATTTTGTAATCTTTAAACCTGTCATTTGTAAGGTTTAATTCACAGTTTCACTTGCCTGATTTGTGTTTTTTTTAAAAGATTAAGACGTTTGAAATTAAATACATATCTGAATATCAAGATGTGTATTAAGATTAAAATATTTGAATCTGAATACATATCTGAATATAGTAAGATGTATATTAATATCTGGATAGAAATAATTAAGATTGTTTAATTTTTAATATCTGAATGTATAAAATTTATCTTTATTTGAAAATTAATAAATATAAAATTCAAATGAAATACTAACTAATCTAATATTCTATCAATAACATATATAGTATTTAAAAATATGATAGTTGTTGGTGGTGATGACTAACCGGTGAATGCCGACTAGAGGCGGTGGTTGGTGATAGTTTTGGTTGATGATGGTGGTTCATGCTAGTAGCTAATAGTGATTGGTAGTGGTGACGATTATGATTGAGGATGGTGGCAGTGGGTGACGATAGTTAATAATGTCGGGTGGTGGTAGTACTTGTGATTGAGGAAGGTAGTGGGTCGTGGTAGTAAGTTATACTGATGGGCTATGCCGTCTGTGGTTTTAGATGGTGATGGGGTGGTCAGTTGTGGTAGTTGAGGCGAATGAATGTTGATTGTGAGTGAGAAGGATGGTGGTCGGATGATGTGGATAGTAGGTGATGATAGTCGATAATGGAGGCTATGATTGAGGATGATGGTGGTGTGGTGAGGGGGAGTTGGTGGCGGCGGCGGCGGCATGGTGGTAGTTGATTATGGTAGGCGGTGACGACATCTATAACGAATATATGATAGTATCTTAATGAAATTAAGTGTATGATCTAGATCTTAATCATACAGACATATCTAGATCTATTAAGTAATTGTGAAGTAAAAAGAAATAGATACAATTAATAATTAAGATCTGAATAATTGAGATTCAGACTTTAAAAACAAACACACTTAATATCTGAGATCTGAATAATTAAGATTCAAACATCCACTAAATGCAAACGGATGAGGACGATTCGTGATGGTTAAATCTACAAAATAATGTGCTAAAGTATTTCATAGCAAATATGTTTAAATTAAACTCCCTGCAGATTTCCTCCAGGTTAAAATATATCAGTAAACCTCCATTTATCTGTCCTTTTAAAATTTAATATGATTCTTCAGAAAATAATAGTAATAAATATCATGCGAAACAGAAAAGTCTAGATTAAATATACTTTACAACTGTTAATTAGCTTTTTTAAATTGCCACATGCAACCTCATGTGAAGCACAGCATTCCTACTACGGTGAGGGTATATTTTATTTTAATTCTATTTAAATAAAAAGGCCACTAGCAAAAGGACAAGTATCTTCCACTATTTGTTACTTCCTCTGTATCAATTCATACAATGCAATTTTTTTAATCTGCTTCAGAAAAAATGATATTCGTTATAATTAAAAATATAATTTTAAACTTTTATTTTATCCTTAATAAAATAATTCATAATGACAAAAAAATAACTGTCTTGTTATATATTATAAGTTTAAAAAAATCTTTTTTTTTTGTTTCTTAAACATCATATTCAGTCAAAGTCCATCCAATAATAAAATGAGAAGAAGGAAGTATTTAATTTGATGGATCACTCTTTGCCTTGGAAAGTAAAGAGAGGGTAGTCAACATTGGCGGTCGCGTTTAGGGTCTTCTATTGTCCATTTTTAAATATTCACGTTGGTTATTAGTATTAATTAGTATATGTATCCGCACTACAGTTAAAAGAGAAAATGAATGGAGAGAGATAATAAAAAAAGATGTATATAGCAGAGAAAATTTAGCCTCAGTTTACAGGGTCCATGAGCCAATATATATATATATATATATATATATATATATATATATATATATATATATATATATATATATATATATATATATATATATATATATATGCAATTTTTGCCTTAAACGAAAGCAAATTGACCAAAAAAAGAACTAAAAAAGATCCAATTATTTATTGAATGACATAGGTAATATTTAAAATTTCTCGTCAAATAGCACATTGTAGTGGTTATGAAGCTTTAGCTATATGAGAGACCATGTGTGAATCTTTTAAAGGCAAAGCAGCTTGTTATTTTTGCTTATAAGAATAGTTTGGAAGTTTATGCATTATTTTGTATAACTTATAAATTTTAATATTTTATCATTGATATTAGTACAAAATTTTATGGAAAGATTTATTCTTCGTACAGTAGTATCAACTACCAACTATCGATATAGTCGGGCTCCAATGTGGGTACCAGACACCGGGTGGGAAACCAAAAAAAAACTACCAACTATCAATGAACTTAGAGATCATATTGTTTCATAATGACACACCTAGAAGGAGTGTGCACTTTTTTTAGCCCACAAAAAAAAAAAAAGATAGAATGTTGGGAGGTCAATGCTTATGCCATATTACCCCTTGATAAAACATAACATACAAAAGACGGTGCATAACAATTGTGCATAATTAAATACAATTGTACATGAGGCCTGTGAGCACATGATTTTTGCATTGAGCAATTAATTCCAAAATTAAAATAAAAATGTTTTTGAGTGCAATTACTTGATTTATTGGAAATTGGCTATACTTTTGTGTTTGAATAAGTGGAAATTAGAAGAAAATCAAAAAATATAGGCTAAGTAATTAATTTGTTAGTTTAATTAGTTAGATTTTAAGAAAATTAGCAAAATAGTTTAAGTAGTAGAAAATAAGAGAAAAAATAGCAGAAAAATTGCAAAAAATACTAAAAAATTAGAGTAAATAGGAAATTAGGTTTTATAATTTTTCATAAAAGAAAAGAAAAAAAATATATAAAAGAAAATACATAAAAATAATAAAAATCAGAAAATGCAAAAAATAGCTTGTGTGTAATAAGATTGGGCCATTTGAATTGAATTAAAAGGCCCAGATGTATTGGCCCATAGGAAATCCGGTCCAGGCCACTCAAGAGATGTAATCTCAACCGTCCATCAGGTTTAATCCAATGGTTGAGATAAATAGCGGAATTGTTGATCTAATTAAAATACAAGATCAAATCCGAGCCGTCCGTTTGGATTAATCCAACGGTTCATTGCTTGGAATCTCATATACAACCAAACGGCGTCGTTTATGTAACGCCTCTGTGAGCCGTTGATCTCCGTTCAATGAACGGCTCAGATCTCCTTAGTTGCCTCGCCTATAAAAGGCTTTGGTCTGAACGGCCGTCTCATTTTAGCCAAATTCAAACCCTAGAGACGGCCGCCCTTCCTCTCCTTTCTTCATCTTCATCATCATCAACCCAAAAACCTTGGTCGGCCATGGCGGCCACCACCTTTCACGGTGGTCGCCGGCTTCCCTTTACCCCTCTTTCCTTCTTTTCCTCTTTTCTTATCGTCTTCTTCACCAAGAACCCAGAAAAACACCCTTTTCTTCAAGCTCCGGTCACCGGAATCTACGCCGGTGACCACCAAAGTATGAACCACCGCCTTAAACCAATGCCGTTCGAATTGTCTTTACATGATCTATCCAACCTTGCTAGCCACTACCCTCGAATCTACCCGGATCGTCTCGAATATCCCAAAAAGAGTCGCCGGAACCCTAACTCCGGCGACCCCCAGACCTAAAACCACCAAAGACCTTACCTTTTATCCTCTCAAAACGCTCCTCTGCAAGCCAAAGACCCGAAAGGCTTCATCTTGAAGCCAAATAATGGAAAAACAGAAAAGAAAGTCGGAAATAAAGAAAGAAACAAAGAAAAAAAAAATAAAGAGTCTGAGAGATTGAAGGGGTCTGGGGAAAATGGAAAGCTTGGGGGACAGACCCCGCTAAGCTAAGTACTTTTCCCATTTTTGTTTTGTTTTTCTGTTTTTCTTTGCTTTTCTGTTTGATCCATGTTTTGCATATTTTTATCTGTCTTCTTCTGTATCTCATGCTTCACATGCTAGTTTAGAACTTTTCTGTTCACTTTCCTCTGTTGCAAATCATGTCCTATTCTTGTCTGTTTCTCTGTGACCATATCTATCTCTTAATCTGTTCATCTCCTATATCTTTCCGTGTTTCTTTGAACCTGTTAGTGCTAGGGTATATGTTTGTTCTATCATAATTTCTTTTAGAGTTCAAAGATCATGTCTGAATTGTGGCTTCTGACTCGTTTCAAATGCATGACTATTGATTTTTTGTTTATCTCTCATTCTCTTATATGTTTAGTAAGTCAAAAATGACTTTGATTCTCTTCTTCTCTTCATTATTTGATTAAGTCGTATAGTTTTGATCCGTTTTGACTCTTATGGCATAACTTCTCTTTTATTGTCTTGCATACTCTGTCATCTTTTCTTTCTTCATATCTAGTCCTTTTTGTGTGTTGTTCATGTTTCGTCTATAAGTGTCTCTGTTGGTCTTCAATTTCACATGTTTTAACTTTGACTCTTGGTTTGCATCTAGCTTTCAATAGTTTTAAAATGAGTCTTTTCTGGTCTTTTCATGTTTTAGTTTCATATCTGAGTTAGTCCTGCTCCAGTTCTCCATGTGTTCACTGTTTTCCTTTCAGAATAATTTCAGAATTAACTGTTAGGCTCTCATGTTTGTCTAAGGATTACTGCTTTAAATAGCACCCTCGCATGCATACCCATGATCTTTCTTCTGTCATTTTTGCATAATAGATTTAGGGATGTTATTCATTGCTTCTTCATGTCTTTCCTATTCTTCATCTCCACTCTTAACATGCATACATCAAGCTAGGAGTAGTATTTAAAATGAATTCTGATTGCCATACCCTGTTAAATCTAGATAAGCCTTATGTCATATCTTGCTCACTGTTATAGTCTTTACCGTACCTATATCATGAATCCTGGTGGTTTTTAAAGTTTTACAAACTATTCTGTGACTTGAACTGGTAGTAATCAAATCTGAAGTTGACATGAATTCATACTGTATTACATGTGGTCTGATGATGTGAATTAATTGACTGAAATTCAACCATATCAATTGTTTCCTCTGAGTTTAAGTTAAATTAATGCATGATGATCTGATCATATGTTTTCCTGTGTGCAACAAATGTTGAAAGATGGTTAAGTTCTGCTAGTTCCTGTTAAGCATGATTGTTTGATTAATTGATTGAACTTTAGGAGGATTGGTTATAGCTGTAGTGCTAGGTTTCATAATTGGCTAGTTTTTAAATAGATATAAACTGAAAATGAACAAAAATAGTCTGTTAGTTAAATAATTGGCCTAAGAATGGTTAACCTTGCAAATGGTTGACCTATTCTATAAGGCCCCAACACACAGCCCACTTTAAAAGTGGCTGGTTGTGCAAAATGGCTATGTCTGCAAATGCAGACTAGCCCAGGCTCTCTTTAGAGCCCTGAACAGCAAAGTGGCCAAACCTGTAAAGGTTTTGGGCCCAGCTGTTCAGTAATTGGCTTTAATTACCCAAAGCCAAGTCTCAACTTGAGACTGGCTAGATTTTAAAGAGTTACTTTTAATAACAAAGCAGGCTATGCCTGCAATTAGCTTAAAATTGTAATAACTTAGTCTTAATTAACTGGAATTAATTAAAAGTGGCTAAAATTGAAATAGTTTCTTAAAATAGAACTGGCCAGCCCTTAAATACCAATGCAAGGGCTGGCTATTAGTTAAATAAGTTCAAAAGAAGCTGAAATTTAACCTAGGTAAGCTAGTAAATAAACAGTGCCCTTAGGGACACAATTGGGAACTAAAATGGTGAAATAGTAAATAGTTAGAACCTAAGAGGGTAAGGGAGTCCTTTGTACCCCTGATTTCTGCAATTTTGCAGATATTTAAGGGTATAATGGTCTCCCTAAAAAGGGAAATCTGTAAAAATCTCAAACCCCTAAGGTCATATTGGTAAAGAACTCTTAAAAAGAATCTTTAGAACCTTCCAGCACATGCTGGAAGGATATTTGGTAACTGAAATTGGGGTTAAAGTGTAAGTTTAGTAATTTTAAGAGGGGAGAAGTGGGATTAAATCCCAAACTTTTCCCCCAAGTCATCAGCCCTTACCTCAACTATATATACCTATAGAAAAAGGCTGAAAAGGGGTTCCAATTTTGAGTAATTTGAAAAATATATCTGGGTTCCAATTCTAAGCAATCTGAAATATATATCTAGGCTGGTTTTATACAAAGCTTAAAAAGGTTAGAGATAACAATACAACAATAGAATTTCTGGGTTTCTATCGGATTTTGCTGGGTTTTCTTGCTTGCTGCTGGGTCTATATATTTGCTGTTGTGGTATTTTCGTCCTGTGGATCTTCAGTCATCTCTAATCACTGTTGCATTGCATAGCTGAGTCCTTGCTGTTACTTATCTGCCTTGTTTTCCCTAGACTCATCAGATTTCTCTTGTTGATTCAGGTACATTTCCCTTTTCCATTTGAAGTTGTAATGGCAAGATGTTTTGAGATGAAAATGAAGATTTGAACTACTTCTGTTATCTTTTGTTTTTTTTGTAATTTTATTCTAGATCTGTAGTGTATTGCAGTAGATAGCCGAGAAAAACATAAACACAAGAGATGTAATAGCTTAGTAATAGTAGTAGTATAGTAGTAGTAGTAATTAGCACCTCACCTAGTTAATTAGGTAAAAATTCCTAAAACATAAGCTAGTTAATCATGGATTTAAACGTTAACTGGTTCTTCACAAGTAATTTCATAAGTCATAATCACATAGTCACTCATATGATATGGATTCGCATTTTAACATAAGTAATTTTAAAAGACGAGAAATGTTAGTTTAGCATAACCTGATTGATAACGCTGTAAGGTGCCAAGTCATAGGGGAATCCATGGTGTAGTTATGATTAAGCTTCGAATCGTTCTAAAAATAGACACTTAAGCTGTTATGATCCAGTAATCAGAACTTTGAATTCTGTAATTAGCATGTTTCAAGGTCAGTTGTCCAGAGTTGATTGAGTTTAAAACGCAAAGTGAGTAGATGGAGTAATAATTAGGTTGAGACTAGTTTAGAAACTATCAAATAGGTTTAAATCTGTATTAAAATCAGCAGGTTAGCAGTGTAATTGTAAATTACTCATCTCGTCTTTAAATAGTCTTCTTATACAGTTAGCTTCATAAGCTTTCAACTAGTAAATAGCTAAAAAGGATAGTGTAAATTCGTTAGTAAAAGTCAAGATCAGAGAAAGTCAGTGTATTAAGCTTCGTGTACTTTAGATATAATTCAGAGTTAGCATTAATATTCTTGTACAGTTATTTTGCCTTTTGGTTAATAAAAGAGTAGTTTGATTTTGTTCTTCTATGTCTGATTACTGTGAGTTCATTATTTCTGTTGCCTTTATCATTTTCGTCTGGTTTGGGCCCTGTGTAACGTTGGGCCTGAACTGTCCTATGAAATCGCTTAATCTACTGATCGAGAGTTTGAAGGCATTCTGGGCTTTGAGGCTTGGGCTCGTCTTTTGCGGATCCGTTTAAATGGTTGAAGAGAAGACCAGGCCCAAATAAATAACAAATTCAACGGGCCTGGAATATTTATCATTTAAGGCAAGAACAAATATAGAAAACTTAGCCAAATATTAGTATCCTTTAATAAAAATTGGGATGAGCCTCGCCCGAATAACAAACACCGGGGCCCCCATTTAGTAATAGAATAACATAATAGAACCGGAGAGGCTAATAGCGAATTCCATAGCCTCTCCCAAAGTTAAAAGCCGATATAGACTATCTTAAGGCACGGTTTTAATATACCTTCCTATGAACGAGTGTGCACTTGGTGCGACTCAAATCCAAATCTCGGTAAAGCTGAAATACACCAAAAGTCATAGGCGTACTCTGGTTGCGGTATGACTTGAGGCGTGTTTTCGCGATACCGCAAATTCCTTAAAAGTAATATTTAACTTAAAATCACATTATGTTGTTAAAACCTATAATTAAGTCAAACAAAAGTCAAGAACGACAGTGGAGCGACCGTGCTAAAACCACGGAATCCGGGAGTGCCTAACACCTTCTCTCGGGTTAACAGAGTTCCTTATCCGGATCTCTGCTTCGCAGACATTTATAAGAGTCAAAATTCCTCGGATTCGGGATTAACCGGTGACTTGGGACACCATTGTCATTCCCAAGTGGCGACTCCGATTAATCTCTAATAAAATCCCGAACCGATTGTCCTTTAATTGGAAAAACTCCTTCCCTTACGCCATTTTATCCGTTTTCGGGTAATTGAACGTCGGGGTATACCCTACAAGTGTATTTATACGCTTTAAGTATTTGGGGTAGTAAAAAGGGAGGTGTGACAGCTCTGGCGACTCTGCTGGGGATCCAACCCTGAACTTCGGTTTCAGGGTTTAAGAACTCGAGCTCCTTAGAACTGCCGTTCGCGTTTTTTGTTTGACTTCATTATGTGATTTGAATAACATGCTATGTGCTTTATCGCTTTGATATTATGTGAACTGTATATAAAACTGTGCCGAAAACCCTTCTCTCTTCTCCCTCGGGGATGTGCTTACTGGTTGAGACTCCCCTTTCTGTTAAAGTCACCTTAAATTAAGAAAACAGAGGCCGGATAAGTTACAAAGCCGATTGACTCCGCGGGTCACCGGTACGTAGCCCCCTCCTCGATTCGAGTTGTCCGCTCGGGTACACGGTCTAGCAATCTATGAAACCGTAAGATTTTGAACATAGGTCTAAGACGATTATTTGCATCATATTTGACTTAGGGGACTCAACACAGGGGTTGGGTCCGTCTAGGACAGGTGACCCGGTATTGAAAAGACCGAGCATTCTATGTGTTGCATTTTATTGTCCTTGATCGTTATGCGGACCGGCGAAAATCCCGAGATTGGAAAAATTGTTGAAAAAAAAAGAGAGAGAGAAGAAATTAAGGATTTATAGAAAATAGGTACCCAGAAAAATCGAAAATTTGAAAAAATAGGAGGAACAGTTTTTGTTGAAAATAATTGGTCAATTAATCTGACCGAACTACGCAGGTTTGATTCTCGCCATTAGGTGGGATACGTAGGCAACCCTTAAACTGGTCCAACCACACTTTTAGAAAAAGACCAAAAAAGATTTTCTTTTCAAATTGCCGAATGTTCCGAAAGGACGACGGAAGGCTGTTTTTGCAAAAATGGCCACTTCGAAAGTCATTTTCTTTTCTTTCCTTCAAAAATTGAAAACTTGCATTGAAAAAGATTTTTCCTTTTTCTAAATAAAATCACTTTAATAAATGTGCAGGACGAGCACGATGATGAATGAACACTTTTCCCTAAATAAAATCCCTTTGGAGCTGAAATTATGGTGGCAGGACATGGGATCCGATGGTCAAGACTGGGTCAAAAAGTACTTAAAAGGCCTTACGGGGTTACTAGACATGGTTCCTCGAGGTGATGTGGTTAGAGCGTTGGTCACGTTTTGGGATTCGGCACACAACGTATTTCATTTCCCAGATTTTGAACTTACCCCAACTTTGGAGGAGATTGCCTTTTACATTGGGAAGACTGAGGTCCCGCTGAAAGGAAAATACCCGGTATCTCCGAGGACGGTGACAGTACATCGCTTCCTCGACTCTTTGAAAATTGCCCGGAATGTTCATAATGAAGATCTGGCAGACGGGTTTTATTCTTTAAGCTTCATCTACAATAGGTTTGGACACGTTGGGGGTTTCAATGATCTTACCAACAAATTATGCTGTAAGTCCAACCGAGCGAAATGGGAGGAACACCGGAGGTTCGCATTTTTGGTGGCATTTCTCGGAGTTGTTGTATTCCCGAGGAAAGATGGACATATCAGTACAAAAGTTGCCGGAGTAGCTACCACACTGATAGTACAAGATAACTGTACTCTGGCCTCAATGATTGTGGCGGACATCTACCGTGCTCTGACTGCGTGCAAAGCAGGGGCTAACTTCTTCGAAGGGTGTAACTTGATCTTGCAAATATGGCTAATTGAGCATCTATGCCACCATCCTTCGTACTCAAGCTATGGTTCGGCCGAACGGACATGTTTGGAAGAGTTCAATGCGAGGACAAAGGAAGTAAAGTTGCCAGAAGGAGTCCAAGGTTGGATTGTGTATCTTCGATCACTAACTGACGGTCAAATTGATTGGACGTATGACTGGTTACCTCTTGACGAGGTGATATATATGCCAACGGAGGGATCACCGTTTTTGATCATGGGTTTGAAGAGTATACAACCTTATGCCCCATACAGAGCCCTGCGACAGTTGGGTCGGTGTCAGATTATTCCGAGAGACGGGGATCTCAGTGTGCAAGCCGTGGAGATTGGTCCGGACGGGCAATTCCCGGAAGCAAAAATCCGGCAAATCTGGAACGAGTGCCAAAATTTGAAGATTGATACTTGTGTGCCGAATAGGGCAAAAGGGGAGATATCACCTGGATACTCCACATGGTACCGACGAGGGGTTGAACACGAACGTCTTTCAAAGAGACCTCACCTGCAAGACCTGATAGAGCAATCCGAGGAAAATCAGAAATGGGTGGCCAAGGAAAAAGAATACAAGGCCAAAATCAGTCTGTTGGAGGATAAACTGAGAAATCTTCATTTCGAGAGTGGCTTACAAGCGGCATCCGATGAAGTGGAAAAGAAACAGCTGAAGAAATAAAATGATATGTTGAAGGCTCAAATAGCTCAAATGAAAATTGCATCCGAGACCCCAGTTCGTTCAGCCCGGGATGAAAAGTTAATTGAGATTCTCCGGCGGAAAGTAAATGACTATAGCTTTGATTTGGACGTAGCCGAAAGAGAGTTAGTCAAGGCTCGGAAGCAAATGGGCAGAGACGCCGATGAAAGAGCCAAGTTGGTTCGGCAGCTACAAGACAAGCACGATGTTGAAGTAGCTCAGCTTAGAAAGAAAATAATTTCAGCCACGGTCAAGAGTAACAAGATTATCAAAGATCTTGAAGAAGAAAGAGAGCACTGCTACACGACTATGGCTAGATTAGAATTGGAGCTGCAACAAGTGCAAAAGGACAACCAACATACCTTGGATGCTCGCACTCAACAAATAAGCCAGTTATTGCAAGAAAAAGGGGTCATCAGAGAAAAGATTGTTCGCATCGCCCAATACATCACCCGGAAGACTCAGCTTTGCGAAGATATGTCTCGGAGGACTTTTGTATCTGCAGTGAAGTTTTTTGTACAACAAGTCATGGCCGACCTAGATAGGCTTCAAAGGGGATTAACATATAGGCCCGCGGCAAGGCCGAACGATGCCTCGCGGGCACTAGGTGCATTAATGTACTCTTAGGTCATGCATCATCTTTTTTATTTTTCTTTTTAAAACATCACTTTGTAATCAATGTTTTGAATTATCAATGAGAAAACAAGTGTTGTTACCAATTCTTTTGCTTTATGTCATTTCCTTTAAATCCGCTAGGCAAATAAATAGGAACGTAATTATGAAAACGACAAGGAAAAAGAGAGAAAAGAAAAAGCAAGAAAAGAAAAAAAAAAGCAAAAAAAGCAAGAAAAGAGAAAAAGCAAAAGAGAAAAAAAAAAGAGAAAGAAAGAAAAAGAAAGAAAACAAAGAGAGCGGAAAAAGAGAGAAAGTTATTGGTCCAAGTGAGCAGTGGCCGGGATGATGCATAACGACTCGAGCAAATGTGTTTGTTTTTAAAGTCGTTACATTTTATTCATGCGCTAACAACTAACGAATGTTGATGCTTGTGAGTCCAGATTTTCTAGGCAACTGGCATTCTGGCTACCCACCCATACAACACCAGATACAAAAAGATGACAAAGGCTGTGTCCCAGGAAATCGAGGCAACTATTGTGGATCCTGCTCACGAAGAAGAGATCGTGGATGTGGCAGGGATGAAGGAAGAAATGTACAAGTTGAGACAGCAGATGGCCGAAATGTACCAGGCTTGGTCTAGAGGTCAACCACTACCAGCCTACCCTGCTAACCCTGCATATGTCCCTCCAGCCAATCCTAACCCTGAGCCACCAACAATGAACTCATCCTCCACCTACCCCGACTACCCTCACTACTATGCTTCCACCTCCCAGATACCACCACCTCCAGCCAAGCAAGCACCACCTCATATACCACAAGTTGCTCCTGTATATGTGGCACCTCCGCCCGCCGTTATCCACAAATCATCTAGTGAACCGATGTTTCATATACATGACCCTCACTACTACCCTCCAGAGCCAACTTTCATACAACACGAGTCTCATGCTCCGATGATGGAAACAAGTGAAGAAAGGATTGCAAAAAGTGCCGGGCAGGAAGAGATGGCTCGGAAAGTGAAAAGTCTTGAGAATGCTTTCCACAATATGCAAGGACTGGGAGGGCAAGTGAGTGTAGCCTACAAAGACCTGTGTTTGTTCCCTGAGGTGCAGCTTCCCGTGGGATTCAAGTTGCCAAAGTTCGATATGTATAGCGGACACGGGGATCCGGTAGCTCATCTCAGAGGATACTGTAGCAAGATGAGAGGCGCGGGAGGTAGAGATGAATTGTTGATGGCGTACTTCAGCCAAAGTCTGAGTGGATCAGCTCTGGAATGGTATACCCGACAGGACCATACAAGGTGGTTCGTTTGGGATGACTTAGCACAAGCTTTCGCTAGTCACTTTCAGTACAATTTGGAGATCATACCCGACAGGTTATCCCTTACCAAGATGGAGAAGAAGCCAGGAGAAAGCTTTAGGGAATACGGTTTTAGATGGAGGGAACAGGCCGCTAGAGTGGATCCACCCATGAAAGAAGGGGAGATGGTGGATTGTTTTCTACAGGCTCTGGAGCCAACATACTACGGCCATCTAGTGTCAGCAATTGGAAAGAGTTTTAATGAAGTTGTGAAAATGGGGAGTTTTGTAGAGGAAGGTTTGAAGACAAACAAAATTATGAGTTTTTCGGCTATCAAGGCCACCAATCAAGCTATACAAAGTGGAAACGGGGGAGTGATGGGAAAGAAGAAGAAGGAAGAAGTAGCAACCGTAGAAAGTAGGCCATGGAGTCGCAACCCACATTATAACCCACCAAGACCCTACCGCCAACACCCACCAAGCCCGGCAACTCCATATAATCCACCACCACCATCTTATCCGCCAAACCCGTACAACACACCAAGCCCATATAACCCACCACCACCACCGTACCCACCAACTGTCCCACATTACCACCACCCACAAGCCCAAGCCTACCCACCACCACCACCTCATGTGTGGAGAGCTCAAGCTCCACACAATGTATACCACACCCAGAACACATACCCAACCTCTAAACCTTACCAAAACCAAAATAGACCCAGGTCGGACTCATAGACCCAGGTCGGACTCTGATTGGAGAAACAAGGCAAGAAAAACATTCACCCCTCTCGGGGAATCATATACCAGCCTTTATCATAGGTTGAAAGAGTTGGGGATGTTAAGCCCAGTTGCACCAAAAGTTCCAAACCCACCCCCGAAAAATCTTGATCCTTCTGTTAGATGTGAATACTGTTCGGGAACATTGGGCCACGATACTGAAAAGTGTTGGCAATTGAAGAACGCCATTCAAGATCTCATTGATGAGAGGAGAATTGAAGTACAGGCTCCCGAAGCCCCAAACATTACCCAGAATCCGCTGCCAAATCACCACGAAACACATATGATAGAATTGGTGCAGGGTGATGGCAGTCAAAAACCATCTCAAGCCGTGATGATGATAAAGTCGAGTGGCAAGTTAGAAAAGGAAGTTGTGAAGGATAAAGTGATTGTTGAGAAACCAAAGCCAGTAGTGGTGGGAGGTTTAAAAGTGGTAGTGTCGGGCGCAAAGACGATCGTGACTGTGAAAGGCGCAAGTGCAGAGCCAGTAATCATAAAACCAGTAGTGCAAATGCCAGTGGTGAGTACAAAGACTGTACCTTGGAACTATAACAAGGTAGCAGTAGTTTACAAGGGAAAAGAAATTTCTGGTGAAATTAATGAAACGCATGGACTCACCCGGTCTGGGAAGGTGTTTTGCTCCAGAGGAACTGAGAAAGATGAAGACGGTAAAAGAAAGTCAATTGAAGAAGCCGGTGTCGGAGGAGGAAGCAGAAGAATTCCTTAAGAAAATGAAATCACAAGAGTACTCAGTGGTTGAGCAGTTAAGAAAGACCCCTGCCCAGATTTCTTTGCTATCCTTGCTGATACATTCAGAAGAACACCGGAAGGCTTTTATGAAGATTCTAAATGAGGCTCATGTTCCGGAAAAAATTTCAGTGTGTCACTTGGAGAAGATTACCAGCTGACTGAACACAATAAGGCATTGTACCTTACAGTAAAAAGTGAAGAGTCAGTAGTGACCAGGGTATTGATTGACAACGGATCGAGCGCTAACATTTGCCCGCTGTCAACTTTAGGGAAGCTGAACATCAGCCCGGACAGAATCCGGAGGAACAGTATCAACGTGAGAGGGTTTGACGGCGGAGGTAAAAACACATTGGGAGATATTATTTTGGAAGTGACCATCGGTCCCGTTGATTTTACTATGGAGTTCCAGGTGCTCGACATTGCCGTGTCGTATAACTTGTTGTTAGGTCGACCCTGGATTCATGCAGCTAAGGCAGTACCATCTTCTCTACACCAGATGGTCAAGTTTGAATGGGAACAGCAAGAGATTGTCGTACACGGGGAGGAAAATGCTTGTAATGTGGTAGCACCTTTTGATGATCCTGATGGGGATAGAGGTCCTTGGGTCTACCAAGTGACGGATGCTATAGTAGTGAACAGAATTGCTGAAGGGGAAAAGTTGCCAACCCCTATGATGGCACCAACTGCTGTGATGGTGGCCAGAGAAATGCTGAGAAACGGATTTGCACCAGGGAGGGGATTAGGCAAAACATTGCAGGGAGTCATTCAACCAGTTCAGCTTCCGAAAAATAAAGGTACATTCGGCTTAGGGTTCAAACCCACCTTTGCCGACATCCAAAGAGCCTTAAAAGCCAAAAAGAACTGGACCTTGCCCAAACCCATACCCAAATTATCCGACACCTTCATCAGGCCTGGTACAAAATATCCAACCATCTGCTGCGACAAAGTGCATGGAGACCCAACTTGATGAAGAAATGCTGGGATTTGAGAAGATGTTTTGGGAGGTGAATACGATTGAAGCGGGGGAAGGCACGAGCAAAATGGACGTGCAGTTTGTGGGACCTGGGATCCTGTTGAACAATTGGGAAGCTACTCCTTTCCCTATCAGGAAGGAGTCTTGGTAGTTAGCTCCAAAATTTCATCATTGCTTTCCCAAAAGTTGTTACTTTTAGAGTTTTCCCATTCCCCACATGAAAAGAAAATCACCATTTATCCCGAACATTGTTCGTTCTTTTATCAATGAAATGCAGTTTTCCTTTTCTTCACTTTTGCCTTATTTTTCTTTATTTTTCTTTTTGTACAGTTTTGCATGTGTTGATTCTGATGCCGTGTCATGCGTGAAGGATTCTAGACCCAGTTCTGACAATCACCTTAATATACAAGAAATCGAGAAAGATAGTGAAATAGAATGTGAGGATGAGGAAGCCTCGGAGGAAATAAGTAAGGACATGAAACAATACGAGGAAAAGCCCAAACCGAATCTGAGTGATACGGAATCTGTAAATTTGGGGAGCGAAGATGATGTCCGAGAAACAAAGATTAGTGTGCATTTGGAGGCACCCCTCGGGGATGAATTGATAAGGTTGTTACATGAATTTAAGGACATCTTTGCCTGGTCCTATGATGACATGCCCGGACTTAGCACCGATCTAGTGGTACACAAGTTGCCTATCTACTCTGAATGCCGGCCGGTAAAACAAAAGCTGAGGAAATTCAAAACGGACATTAGTGTGAAGATAAAAGAAGAGGTGAATAAGCAGTTTGAGGCAAAGGTCATAAGAGTTACCAAGTACCCCACCTGGTTGGCAAATGTGGTGCCGGTCCCGAAGAAAGATGGAAAAACCAGAGTGTGCGTAGACTACAGAGACCTCAACAAAGCCAGTCCGAAGGATGACTTCCCATTGCCAAACATTCACATATTGATCGACAATTGCGCCAAGCATGAGATCGGTTCGTTTGTGGATTGTTATGCTGGATATCACCAGATCCTTATGGACGAAGAAGATGCTGAGAAAACTGCCTTCATTACACCTTGGGGAACATACTGTTACAGAGTAATGCCGTTTGGATTGAAGAATACCGGGGCAACTTACATGAGGGCAATGACCACAATGTTTCACGATATGATGCATCGAGAAATTGAAGTATATGTGGACGATGTCATCATAAAGTCCAGAAAACAACCTGATCATGTGAGAGATTTGAGGAAGTTTTTCCAAAGACTCGGAGGTACAATCTAAAGCTCAATCCGGCGAAGTGTGCTTTTGGAGTACCTTCAGGGAAATTACTGGGGTTTATTGTGAGTCGGCGAGGTATTGAACTGGATCCATCAAAGATCAAGGCTATTCAAAGTCTACCTCCGCCGAAGAACAAAAAGGAGGTCATGAGTTTGCTAGGAAGGTTGAATTACATTAGTCGGTTCATTGCTCAATTGACATCAACATGCGAGCCGATCTTCAAGTTGTTGAAGAAAGATGCAGCAGTGAAATGGACCGACGAGTGTCAGGAAGCCTTCGACAAGATTAAGAAATATTTGGCCAATCCTCCGGTGTTAGTACCTCCAGAACCAGGGCGACCTTTGATTTTGTATCTGACGGTGCTAGACAACTCTTTCGGTTATGTACTAGGTCAACATGACAAGACATGCAAGAAAGAACAAGCCATATATTACCTCAGCAAAAAGTTTACATCCTACGAGGTGAAGTATACCCAACTGGAAAGAACTTGTTGTGCATTGATTTGGGTAGCTCGGAAGCTAAAGCATTATTTGTCAGCATATACCACGTACTTGATATCACGACTGGATCCTCTCAAGTATATATTTCAGAAGCCTATGCCTACGGGAAGACTGGCCAAATGGCAGATTCTGCTCACAGAATTTGACATTGTCTATGTAACTCGTACGGCAATGAAGGCACAAGCTATTGCGGACCACTTAGCCGAGAATCCGGTGGATGATGAATATGAACCATTGAAAACATACTTTCCGGATGAAGAGGCAATGCTTGTCGAGGAGATGGAGCAAGATGAGAGACCAGGATGGAAAATGTACTTTGACGGAGCCGTCAACAGCAGAGGCGTTGGTATCGGAGCGGTACTCATTTCAAGTACGGGTCAACACTATCCCGTCACAGCTCAGCTTCGATTTTTCTGTACCAACAATATGGCCGAATATGAGGCGTGCATCTTGGGATTAAGGATGGCAATTGACATGGGTATTCAAGAGATTTTGGTCATGGGTGACTCGGATCTCTTGGTACACCAAATTCAAGGGGAATGGGAGACACGAGATTTGAAATTGATACCATATCGGTATTGTTTGCACGAGTTGTCTCAAAGATTCCAGTCTATAGAGTTCAAGCACATCCCAAGAATGCACAATGAGATTGCAGACGCTTTGGCCACATTGTCCTCTATGTTGCATCATCCGGACAAGACATATATAGATCCACTCCAGATCCAAGTCCGAGATCAGAATGCTTATTGCTTCGCTATGGAAGAAGAGTCGGATGGAGAGCCGTGGTATCATGATATTAGAGAATACTTGAAAGCCGGCAAATACCCGGAGCAAGCCACTGGAGACCAGAAGAGAGCCATCAGGCGTCTAGCCAATGGATTTTTCTTCAGTGGAGGAGTGGTATACAAAAGAACACCAGATCTGGGTTTGTTGCGGTGTGTAGATGCACAACAAGCAGATGAAATCATGATTGAAGTACATGCCGGAGTATGCGGACCCCACATGAGCGGATATGTTTTAGCAAAGAAGATTTTGAGAGCGGGGTACTACTGGCTCACTATGGAGCGTGATTGTATCAGGTATGTAAAGAAATGCCATCAATGCCAGGTACATGGGGATCTGATCCATTCCCCGCCTTATGAGTTGCACACAATGTCAGCACCTTGGCCCTTTTGTTGCTTGGGGCATGGATGTCATCGGCCCAATAGATCCAGCCGCTTCTAATGGGCACAAGTTCATTCTAGTTGCAATTGATTATTTCACCAAGTGGGTTGAAGCTAAGACATTCAAGGCAGTGACGAAGAAAACGGTGGTGGATTTTGTGCACGAGAATATTATATGCCGATTTGGAATCCCCAAGGTGATTATCACAGACAATGGAGCCAATTTAAACAGTCATCTCATGGCGGAAGTTTGTGAAAGGATTTGAGATCACACACCGCAATTCCACACCTTATCGGCCGAAGGAAAATGGGGCAGTAGAAGCGGCGAATAAGAATATCGAGAAGATTCTCCGAAAAATGGTGGAGGGATCCAGGCAATGGCATGAAAAGTTACCCTTTGCTCTTATGGGTTACCGCCCGACAGTGCGTACTTCTATTAGAACCACACCTTATACACTGGTGTACGGAACGGAGGCTGTTATACCCGCAGAAATAGAAATACCGTCATTGCGAATTATAGCCGAATCCGAGATAGATGACGATGAATGGGTAAAGGCCCGGTTAGAACAGTTGAATTTGATTGATGAGAAGAGGTTGGCCGCAGTTTGCCATGGACAGTTGTATCAGCGAAGAATGGCCCGAGCATATAATAAAAAGGTACGACCTCGAAAGTTTGAAGTCGGACAGCTTGTTTTGAGGCATATCTTACCACATTGGGCAGAGCCAAAAGGTAAGTTTGCACCGAATTGGCGAGGACCGTTCGTGGTATCACGGGTGTTGTCCAATGGGGCATTATATTTAACAGATATTGAAGGAAAGTGCGTAGAGACTGCTATCAATTTAGATGCGGTCAAAAGATACTATGTGTGACTCCTTTTCAATTATGTGTTTTGTATTTTGTTGTGATTTTGGAATTGAAATGACGAAGGCGTTTTATTCTCTATCCAAACACTTTATCCATTGACACCCCCTTTTGAGCCTTAATTGATATATTCTTTCATACCCCTCTCTCGGAATCGCGTATTGCGCAATAAGGAAAGTGAAAACTAAAATTGACAAAATGGAAAGTGATGAAAAAAAAAGAAAAAAAGAAAAAAAAAAGAGACAAAAGAAATCGGGAAAAAGTCAAAAAGAAATCCATCTAACTAATGAAGTTGGATGAACTACGTCTGACTTGATCCCGAAAGGGTACGTAGGCAGCCTCTCCGAGGTTCAGTCACAACAAAGGAAAAATCCAAAAATTCCCCACATATTGAAACTGGGGCAGAAGTTATGTTTAATAATTCCGAGAGTTGTAAATATTTTTAACCCTCGTTGAAATTTTGAGCCTTTATATCTTTCTTAACCCACCCAAAAGCCACGTTACAGTCCAAAGAAAGACCTTCCGATCAATTTTGAAATGATAACAAATACAATGAAGGAGGAGCGAAGCATCGGATAATACCCGTGGTACAGAAAACAAAATACAAAAAGGGAAAAAAATAAAAAAAAATGAGAGAGTCTCATCAGTGAAAACCTTAGCCAGCACTGTGAGGCGATTGTGAGGTTGAGAGAAATAAAATGAGAGAGTCTCATCAGTGAAAACCTTAATCGGCACTGTGAGATGATTGTGAGGTTGAGAGAATAAATGAGAGAGTTCTATTGGTGAAAACCTTTCGAGGCACCTTAGGGCGATCGTGAGGACTATCAGAAAAGAGAAAAGGCAACAAAAAAGAGTATCGGTTTGGGTCAAAGGCAATTCGGAGTCTGAATAATGATTGGAACGAACTGGGTCAGAGTTTAAATACATGGCATGGTCAGCGGAATCAGCCAGCAAATACCCAGATAAGTTCTGTCATCTCTCCAAAATACCATTACCTTTCTTTCACTTTTTTCTGCATTTCATTGTTTACCTTTTTGAGAGCTAACTACCGGCTCCTGATAACGGAAGTTGAAACAACACTGGATCAGAAAGGATAGAAGATTGGGGAAGGGAATAAAGAAGCTTGGCAAACATGGCCAAAGAAAAAGAAAACAAAACAAAAATGGAGAAATGAGAAAAATACAAAAAGAGTCTGCAAGGGACAAGAAGTCGAAAGTCATGCAACATGAGAAAGCAAAAACAAAGGAAGCAATAAGAAGTGGGGACGGCAGATGCCAGTTGCCAGCAGTTTATATCTAATAAATTTTGTTTCATGCAGGAACAAATTGTCACTAATCACTTTAAAGTGAATGTGACCAATGTGGAAAATTTAAAACACCAAAAAGAGAAAGTCTGCCGAATAAGTGGAGAAATTCACAGGCAAGAGATAATTGGTAAAAGAAAATACCAAAAAGAGGAAGGTAACATCTTTTAAAATCCACTCCCCGGTCCTCAGGCTGCGGGAATGCATTTGCATTTGCACGTTAAAATTCTGTTAGGTGCCCACCTTCGAATACGGGAATATTTTCTGCATCGCATTGCACGTTTAAATTCTGTTAGGTGCCCACCTTCTAATACGGGAATACTTTTCTGCATCGCATTGCATGTTTAAATTCTGTTAGGTGCCCACCTTCTAATACGGGAATATTTTCTGCATCGCATTGCACGTTTAAATTCTGTTAGGTGCCCACCTTCTAATACGGGAATACTTTTCTGCATCGCATTGCACGTTTAAATTCCTGTTAGGTGCCCACCTTCTAATACGGGAATACTTTTCTGCATCGCATTGCACGTTTAAATTCTGTTAGGCGCCCACCTTCTAATACGGGAATATTTTCTGCATCGCATTGCACGTTTAAATTCTGTTAGGTGCCCACCTTCTAATACGGGAATATTTTCTGCATTCGCATTGCACGTTTAAATTCTGTTAGGTGCCCACCTTCTAATACGGGAATATTTTTCTGCATCGCATTGCACGTTTAATTTATGTTAGGTGCCCACCTTCTAATACGAGAATATTTTTCTGCATCGCATTGCACGTTTAATTTCTGTTAGGTGCCCACCTTCTAATACGGGAATACTTTTCTGCATTTGCATTGCACGTTTAAATTCTGTTAGGTGCCCACCTTCTAATACGGGAATACTTTTCTGCATTTTTGCATTGCACGTTTAATTTCTGTTAGGCGCCCACCTTCTAATACGGGAATACTTTTCCGCATTTGCATTGCACGTTTAAATTCTGTTAGGTGCCCACCTTCTAATACGGGAATACTTTTCTGCATTTGCTTTGCACGTTTAAATTCTGTTAGGTGCCCACCTTCTAATACGGGAATATTTTCTGCATCGCATTGCACGTTTAAATTCCGTTAGGTGCCCACCTTCTAATACGGGAATATTTTCTGCATCGCATTGCACGTTTAAATTCTGTTAGGTGCCCACCTTCTAATACGGGAATACTTTTCTGCATTCGCATTGCACGTTTAAATTCTGTTAGGTGCCCACCTTCTAATACGGGAATATTTTCTGCATCGCATTGCACGTTTAAATTTCGTTAGGTGCCCACCTTCTAATACGGGAATATTTTTTTGCACAGTATGGTTCATACAGCTAAAAGCCCACACTGGGGCAGAAAAGAAAAAATGTAGTTTGTTGTTTTGTTTTGAGTAGGTTCAGCTCGAGATCAAGAAATACCGGTGAAAAAAGAGGAAAACAAGAAAATCAACAAAAACAGAGAGTCAGCATCAAAGAAAATCAACAAAAAAGAGAGTCGGCGTCACAGAAAATCAAGAAAAGAGGAAGAAGAGCAAAAGCTAGATTAGGAACAATTGTAATTGTAGGATCATAGCTTAGAATAGCTTCTTCATTTTACATTTCCCCGGTGTAATAAGGAGTAAGTCAGCAGGTCTCAACAGTGTCAATGCAACAGTGAGTCTGGTAGTTTTTAAAAACTGCCAGACCTTCCCGAACTACACTAACCTGATTCCTGTTTAGCCCAGGATATGTAGGCAACCTCTAAAGCAGGGTGCGGTCAAAAGGTTTTCAAAATGCTTTCACGGAATGTGCCAATGTGCAAAAATCTCTCATTACTGCTCACTTGTCTTTGCACCTGAAACTCTTCGTGTTCCCGAGCAAAGAGGGGCAGCTGTGAGCACATGATTTTTGCATTGAGCAATTAATTTCAAAATTAAAATAAAAATGTTTTTGAGGGCAATTACTTGATTTATTGGAAATTGGCTATACTTTTGTGTTTGAATAAGTGGAAATTAGAAGAAAATCAAAAAATATAGGCTAAGTAATTAATTTGTTAGTTTAATTAGTTAGATTTTAAGAAAATTAGCAAAATAGTTTAAGTAGTAGAAAATAAGAGGAAAAATAGCAGAAAAATTGCAAAAAATACTAAAAAATTAGAGTAAATAGGAAATTAGGTTTTATAATTTTTCATAAAAGAAAAGAAAAAAAATATATAAAAGAAAATACATAAAAATAATAAAAATCAGAAAATGCAAAAAATAGCTTGTGTGTAATAAGATTGGGCCATTTGAATTGAATTAAAAGGCCCAGATGTATTGGCCCATAGGAAATCCGGTCCAGGCCACTCAAGAGATATAATCTCAGCCGTCCATCAGGTTTAATCTAATGGCTGAGATAAATAGCGGAATTGTTGATCTAATTAAAATACAAGATCAAATCCGAGCCGTCCGTTTGGATTAATCCAACGGTTCATTGCTTGGAATCTCATATACAACCAAACGACGTCGTTTATGTAACGCCTCTGTGAGCCGTTGATCTCCGTTCAATGAACGGCTCAGATCTCCTTAGTTGCCTCGCCTATAAAAGGCTTTGGTCTGAACGGCCGTCTCATTTTAGCCAAATTCAAACCCTAGAGACGGCCGCCCTTCCTCTCCTTTCTTCATCTTCATCATCATCAACCCAAAAACCTTGGTCGGCCATGGCGGCCACCACCTTTCACGGTGGTCGCCGACTTCCCTTTACCCCTCTTTCCTTCTTTTCCTCTTTTCTTATCGTCTTCTTCACCAAGAACCCAGAAAAACACCTTTTTCTTCAAGCTCCGGTCACCGGAATCTACGCCGGTGACCACCAAAGTATGAACCACCGCCTTAAACCAATGCCGTTCGAATTGTCTTTACATGATCTATCCAACCTTGCTAGCCACTACCCTCGAATCTACTCGGATCGTCTCGAATATCCTAAAAAGAGTCGCCGGAACCCTAACTCCGGCGACCCCCAGACCTAAAACCACCAAAGACCTTACCTTTTATCCTCTCAAAACGCTCCTCTGCAAGCCAAAGACCCGAAAGGCTTCATCTTGAAGCCAAACAATGGAAAAACAGAAAAGAAAGTCGGAAATAAAGAAAGAAACAAAGAGAAAAAAAATAAAGAGTCTGAGAGATTGAAGGGGTCTGGGGAAAATGGAAAGCTTGGGGGACAGACCCCGCTAAGCTAAGTACTTTTCCCATTTTTGTTTTGTTTTTCTGTTTTTCTTTGCTTTTCTGTTTGATCCATGTTTTGCATGTTTTTATCTGTCTTCTTCTGTATCTCATGCTTCACATGCTAGTTTAGAACTTTTCTGTTCACTTTCCTCTGTTGCAAATCATGTCCTATTCTTGTCTGTTTCTCTGTGACCATATCTATCTCTTAATCTGTTCATCTCCTATATCTTTCCGTGTTTCTTTGAACCTGTTAGTGCTAGGGTATATGTTTGTTCTATCATAATTTCTTTTAGAGTTCAAAGATCATGTCTGAATTGTGGCTTCTGACTCGTTTCAAATGCATGACTATTGATTTTTGTTTATCTCTCATTCTCTTATATGTTTAGTAAGTCAAAAGTGACTTTGATTCTCTTCTTCTCTTCATTATTTGATTAAGTCGTATAGTTTTGATCCGTTTTGACTCTTATGGCATAACTTCTCTTTTATTGTCTTGCATACTCTGTCATCTTTTCTTTCTTCATATCTAGTCCTTTTTGTGTGTTGTTCATGTTTCGTCTATAAGTGTCTCTGTTGGTCTTCAATTTCACATGTTTTAACTTTGACTCTTGGTTTGCATCTAGCTTTCAATAGTTTTAAAATGAGTCTTTTCTGGTCTTTTCATGTTTTAGTTTCATATCTGAGTTAGTCCTGCTCCAGTTCTCCATGTGTTCACTGTTTTCCTTTCAGAGTAATTTCAGAATTAACTGTTAGGCTCTCATGTTTGTCTAAGGATTACTGCTTTAAATAGCACCCTCGCATGCATACCCATGATCTTTCTTCTGTCATTTTTGCATAATAGATTTAGGGATGTTATTCATTGCTTCTTCATGTCTTTCCTATTCTTCATCTCCACTCTTAACATACATACATTAAGCTAGGAGTAGTATTTAAAATGAATTCTGATTGCCATACCCTGTTAAATCTAGATAAGCCTTATGTCATATCTTGTTGACTGTTATAGTCTTTACTGTACCTATATCATGAATCCTGGTGGTTTTTAAAGTTTTACAAACTATTCTGTGACTTGAACTGGTAGTAATCAAATCTGAAGTTGACATGAATTCATACTGTATTGCATATGGTCTGATAATGTGAATTAATTGACTGAAATTCAACCATATCAATTGTTTCCTCTGAGTTTAAGTTAAATTAATGCATGATGATCTGATCATATGTTTTCCTGTGTGCAACAAATGTTGAAAGATGGTTAAGTTCTGCTAGTTCCTGTTAAGCATGATTGTTTGATTAATTGATTGAACTTTAGGAGGATTGGTTATAGCTGTAGTGCTAGGTTTCATAATTGGCTAGTTTTTAAATAGATATAAACTGAAAATGAACAAAAATAGGCTGTTAGTTAAATAATTGGCCTAAGAATGGTTAACCTTGCAAAGGGTTGACCTATTCTATAAGGCCCTAACACACAACCCACTTTAAAAGTGGCTGGTTGTGCAAAATGGCTATGTCTGCAAATGGAGACTAGCCCATGCTCTCTTTAGAGCCCTGAACAGCAAAGTGGCCAAACCTGTAAAGGTTTTGGGCCCAGCTGTTCAGTAATTGGCTTTAATTACCCAAAGCCAAGTCTCAACTTGAGACTGGCTAGATTTTAAAGAGTTACTTTTAATAACAAAGCAGGCTATGCCTGCAATTAGCTTAAAATTGTAATAACTTAGTCTTAATTAACTGGAATTAATTAAAAGTGGCTAAAATTGAAATAGTTTCTTAAAATAGAACTGGCCAGCCCTTAAATACCAATGCAAGGGCTGGCTATTAGTTAAATAAGTTCAAAAGAAGCTGAAATTTAACCTAGGTAAGCTAGTAAATAAACAGTGCCCTTAGGGACACAATTGGGAACTAAAAAGGTGAAATAGTAAATAGTTAGAACCTAAGAGGGTAAGGGAGTCCTTTGTACCCCTGATTTCTGCAATTTTGTAGAGATTTAAGGGTATAATGGTCTCCCTAAAAAGGGAAATCTGTAAAAATCTCAAACCCCTAAGGTCATATTGGTAAAGAACTCCTAAAAAGAATCTTGGGAACCTTCCAGCACATGCTGGAAGGATATCTGGTAACTGAAATTGGGGTTAAAGTGTAAGTTTAGTAATTTTAAGAGGGGAGAAGTGGGATTAAATCCCAAACTTTTCCCCCAAGTCATCAGCCCTTACCTCAACTATATATACCTATAGAAAAAGGCTGAAAAGGGGTTCCAATTTTGAGTAATTTGAAAAATATATCTGGGTTCCAATTCTAAGCAATCTGAAATATATATCTAGGCTGGTTTTATACAAAGCTTAAAAAGGTTAGAGATAACAATACAACAATAGAATTTCTGGGTTTCTATCGGATTTTGCTGGGTTTTCTTGCTTGCTGCTGGGTCTATATATTTGCTGCTGTGGTATTTTCGTCCTGTGGATCTTCAGTCATCTCTAATCACTGTTGCATTGCATAGGTGAGTCCTTGTTGTTACTGATCTGCCTTGTTTTCCCTAGACTCATCAGATTTCTCTTGTTGATTCAGGTACATTTTCCTTTTCCATTTGAAGTTGTAATGGCAAGCTGTTTTGAGATGAAAATGAAGATTTGAACTACTTCTGTTATCTTTTGTTTTTTGTAATTTTATTCTAGATCTGTAGTGTATTGCAGTAGATAGCCGAGAAAAACATAAACACAAGAGATGTAATAGCTTAGTAATAGTAGTAGTATAGTAGTAGTAGTAATTAGCACCTCACCTAGTTAATTAGGTAAAAATTCCTAAAACATAAGCTAGTTAATCATGGATTTAAACGTTAACTGGTTCTTCACAAGTAATTTCATAAGTCATAATCACATAGTCACTCATATGATATGGATTCGCATTTTAACATAAGTAATTTTAAAAGACGAGAAATGTTAGTTTAGCATAACCTGATTGATAACGCTGTAAGGCGCCAAGTCATAGGGGAATCCATGGTGTAGTTATGATTAAGCTTCGAATCGTTCTAAAAATAGACACTTAAGCTGTTATGATCCAGTAATCAGAACTTTGAATTCTGTAATTAGCATGTTTCAAGGTCAGTTGTCCAGAGTTGATTGAGTTTAAAACGCAAAGTGAGTAGATGGAGTAATAATTAGGTTGAGACTAGTTTAGAAACTATCAAATAGGTTTAAATCTGTATTAAAATCAGCAGGTTAGCAGTGTAATTGTAAATTACTCATCTCGTCTTTAAATAGTCTTCTTATACAGTTAGCTTCATAAGCTTTCAACTAGTAAATAGCTAAAAAAGGATAGTGTAAATTCGTTAGTAAAAGTCAAGATCAGAGAAAGTCAGTGTATTAAGCTTCGTGTACTTTAGATATAATTCAGAGTTAGCATTAATATTCTTGTACAGTTATTTTGCCTTTTGGTTAATAAAAGAGTAGTTTGATTTTGTTCTTCTATGTCTGATTACTGTGAGTTCATTATTTCTGTTGCCTTTATCATTTTCGTCTGGTTTGGGCCCTGTGTAACGTTGGGCCTGAACTGTCCTATGAAATCGCTTAATCTACTGATCGAGAGTTTGAAGGCATTCTGGGCTTTGAGGCTTGGGCTCGTCTTTTGCGGATCTGTTTAAATGGTTGAAGAGAAGACCAGGCCCAAATAAATAACAAATTCAACGGGCCTGGAATATTTATCATTTAAGGCAAGAACAAATATAGAAAACTTAGCCAAATATTAGTATCCTTTAATAAAAATTGGGATGAGCCTCGCCCGAATAACAAACACCGGGGCCCCCATTTAGTAATAGAATAACATAATAGAACCGGAGAGGCTAATAGCGAATTCCATAGCCTCTCCCAAAGTTAAAAGCCGATATAGACTATCTTAAGGCACGGTTTTAATATACCTTCCTATGAACGAGTGTGCACTTGGTGCGACTCAAATCCAAATCTCGGTAAAACTGAAATACACCAAAAGTCATAGGCGTACTGGTTGCGGTATGACTTGAGGCGTGTTTTCGCGATACCGCAAATTCCTTAAAAGTAATATTTAACTTAAAAGCACATTATGTTGTTAAAACCTATAATTAAGTCAAACAAAAGTCAAGAACGACAGTGGAGCGACCGTGCTAGAACCACGGAATCCGGGAGTGCCTAACACCTTCTCCCGGGTTAACGGAGTTCCTTATCCGGATCTCTGCTTCGCAGACATTTATAAGAGTCAAAATTCCTCGGATTCGGGATTAACCGGTGACTTGGGACACCATTGTCATTCCCAAGTGGCGACTCTGATTAATATCCCGAAAAATCCCGAACCGATTGTCCTTTAATTGGAAAAACTCCTTCCCTTACGCCATTTTATCCGTTTTCGGGTAATTGAACGCCGGGGTATACCCTACAAGTGTATTTATACGCTTTAAGTATTTGGGGTAGTAAAAAGGGAGGTGTGACAAGGCCTCCAAAAATATTTGCTTCCTTATCAACATATGTTGCTAACAGAGGCGAACCCAGGATTTGAGCAAAACTGACACACCAATATATGCTAATCACCAGCGATTAGAAAAAAAAAATATATATATATATATATATATATATAGAGAGAGAGAGAGAGAGAGAGAGAGAGAGAGAGTAAGAGAGATCTTCGCAAACTAGGTACTACGGGAAGAGAATAAAATTAATTAAGTTGACTATTGTGTATTAGTACTACAATATAAATGAAATAGAAAAAAAGATAAAAGTAAAAAAAAGCAATTTTTTTATTAAATATAAATTATATGTATTCAAAGAACTAAAATAAAGTTGACAATTATATATTAGTACTAAATTATAAATGAATTGAAAAAAAGAGATAAAGTAAAAGATAAAGCAATTTGCTATTAAATATAAATTACATCGTACTTAAAGAATAAAAATAAATGGAGGAGAAAAGGCTAAAGGGTGTTTCGAACCAACGTCCTCGTCATAGTTGGGAATTAAAGGGCACAAAGCAATCACTTCTCCCATCCAACTTTTTGTTTTATGGGGCACACTTAAAATATTTAAGGGGTCTCATATATATATATATATATATATACAGAATTTATGCTGAGGCTAACGGGGTCACGTGACCCCTCAAACCACTACGTAGGTCTGCCTCTGATTGCCAAATAGAATATCACGAAAAATCGTAAGCGAAGAATAAAGAACAAACTTAAGCTTTAATTTGTAACAATTTATGGAGTTTCTTTTATTACCTATTTACCGCTGAGTAATCTTCATTTTTATATTGGGTTTGGGCTCCTAGTTTATCCACCTTCTTTTGACATTTTTTGTAGCTGACATATGACCACCCTCTTTGAAGTTCTAAACTTTCAATAATTGCAACAATCCAACATGGACCTTCCTGTTTTATATATTAATACAATTTGTGATATTGAAATTGAGGATAACATATGTGTGCAAACGAGAATGACACAAACTAGGCACAATACGATTGTTATTAATCAAAGACCAAAATGCCAACAGAGATTTGAATATAGGTAGATTAATATGTGGAAAAACAGCTATTTACATACAACTTCCTTACTAAAGCGATTGAAGAAAAAAGTTCAAAAAAAAAAAGAAAAAAATCCAGCAATTTAGAGTGAAGAAGCAAAACAGTTAAAACATAAAATCAAAATAGTTACAATTATGCTCATGTTTATATGAAAAAGGTGGTACTATAGTTTTTTTATTCTCATTGTCAAATTCCTCTCCAGTTACAATTACTTTTGGTACTTGTTTGACTGGTGTAAAGAGGTCATTCCTGGTTTAAATTATAAAATTATTTACCTTACAACAGAAATGCTACAAAAAAGGTAAATTTATTCAATATATAATAAGTTAGTTAAATTGTAAGGATATTATACTATCCTTTCATTTTTATGTCTTAAGTTATATACTATTTTTAATATCCTCTAAAAGTCAAGTTGATGATTTTTCTTCTCTATTTGACTCCAATAGGTACTACCCTATCCATTTTTCAGAACACTTTTATTATGTACGCTCGCAAACTGCCTAATAAACTTATTCTAGGAGAAATCTAGGATATGACTAAAGGCAACAAAGAGGCATCCGACTTGTTTGGATGATACCTTTCAATCACATTATATGTTTATTGGCTAATAAAGTACCCAACATAAACGAAATTATTATTAAACAGATTTTGGTACAATGAAAACATTCATGATATTTCGGACTCTACAACATATGTATGAACATGACAAAGTATTCAATTAGCTTGATTTTATTCGCAGAATAACTTAAACATATGTGTTATTCATTGTAACATATGGTTGCGCCAGTCCCAGGTTAAGTTTAAGGAGAGTACCTCCGTATGATCGATTGCCAAGTGAAGGAGAGTAACGATGCTTTCTTTGTCGAGGATTGTGGTGGATGCATCTAGTTTTGCTAGACCATCCGCAACGTCTTTTTGTGCTCTGGGAACCTGCTCGAAGTGGCCCTCGTCGAGTTGGGCCATCAACCTATGGATTTCTGCCTGGTACTTCTGCAATCTTTGTTCCTTGATTTGGTAAGTCCCAGTGACTTGATTTACCACAAGCTGAGAGTCGCGGTGGAGGACGAGTCAACGGGCCCCGTATTTGATGGCCAGCCTTATACCTGCAATAACGATTTCGTATTTTGCCTCGTTGTTAGTCATCTCGGGGCATCATATGGACTAACGAATGATTTCACCCATAGGGCTTCGAGGACAAGTCCCAGTCCCGATCCCGGGGCATTAGCGGTTCCATCCGTATAGAGAGCCTAGAGGTCGGTATTTGAGGTGGAGTGTAGAGCTTCCTTTTCTGCCTCTGGTAGTATTTTTGCGCTAAAGTCGGCCATGAAGTCGGTAAGGACTTGTAACTTGATGACGGTCCTTGGGATATACGAGGTATCATGCTCGCTGAGCTTTATGGCCCATCTGGCAAGTCAGGCCTGTCACACCTCCTTTTTCATACACATATACGTAAAAAACGTAAAGGTGCCACTGTTTAATACTACACCCCGAAAGGGATATAATAATAATCAGTGAAGGAGTTTTTCCACTTAAAGGACAGTCGGAACGTGATCAATTTGTTTAATTTCAGAGTCGCCACTTGGGAAAATAATGGTGTCCCAAGTCACCGGTTTAATCCCGAACCGAGGAAATTTATGACTCGGTAATACAGTCTGCGAAACTAGAAACCTGGATAAGGAATTCTGTTAACCCGGGAGAAGGTGTTAGGCATTCCCGGATTCCGTGGTTTTAGCACGGTCGCTCAACTGCAATTTTTGTTTTTACCTGATTTCTTTATATATTTTAATTAATGTGCTACTAATGTTCCGCTTTTCAATTTTAGAAGAATTGCGACGTCACGAAAACACATTTCGAGCCACACCGCAACCAGTACGCCTGTGACTTTAATGTATTTCAGTTTCGCCGAGAGTAAGATTTGGGTCACATAAATGCACACCCGTGATTAGGAAGGTATTATTATTAACTAACGCGCCTAAAGTAATTTCGTATTTGTACTTTGTGAGGGCCATGAAAGTTTGCTAAATGGCACGCCTCGAATTCTAGGGATCAATTAGAGATTAAATAAAGCGAAGGCCACGAATCATGAGTGTTACTCAAAATGACACCTCTTAACCAATCAAAGATATGGCTAATTGATAACAGGCACATGGGATTCCTAATTGGTTTCAAGCCAACGTTTAAACTAAATTTAGTTGACAAAAATGAAAATGAACAGCGTTTGATTACTGAAGGATCCCCAAACAAGCTAAATTCTTTACGCCGACCAGGCCAGCATTGGGCCAAAATCACCAAACAACTGAGTATTCAATACCGCCCAGATACACACCAACTAAGGCTAAAAAAAAAAAAAAAAATATCCGAAAATTGAGTTAACATCATTAAGAAGAAAACTCATCAAAATCCCAATCTTATTTACGGTTAGAAATCAACGTGAATTGTTTTCTTCTAATCCAAAATCTACTAAAAAAAAACAAGATCATTTTTTCTTACAGGTAAACCTATTTCTAAAGCACCAAATCAGTAAATTACTAATAGTAAAGAACTTGTGACAATGAACTCATCAACACTAATTTTAGACTTCAACAGAAAGCCATCGACAAATGTCAACAGAGCACATGATTTCAGCATGCTTCAAAGATACAAATTAAGCAAACCACACCTAAATTCCATGGAATAATATCCATTCACATTTTTATTAAACAATATAGAGCAGCAGAAAAATTTCGACGAGAACACTACTTACACGAAGAGATACAACAAATAGAGGCTTCAATTCCATTGGTTTTAGGTCCAAGGTTAATTGTTCAATATTTATGCGATGCAGACAAATTTGAACTCATATAGCTTAAAGTTATTCAAATCATATCAAACGAGACAGAAATTAACAACTGGAATGCCATGAATCGTGATGTATGTTTCTTCATACACGCTAGTAACAGGACATGAACAAATTTCCAGTGAAGAAAGGGAAGAACTGACCTTATATTGTTGAAATTTTGGAGCAAATACAATAAAAATAAGAGCTCCGAAATAGCAAAACTCTCAGTCGAGCTACAAGCTAAGGATCTGGACCGGAATTGCAACCTCGAACAGACGATTTCCTCTCTGGCCCGATTCACAAACTTTCAAAGAAAAACTTCAATTTGAAGATGGACAACGACACGTCCCAAACAAAATCACTGGCCGAAGCTTCGAACAATGACCTCAATCAAACTCCTTCGGACTCCAAATCAACAATCAGAAGTAACAACCGAAATTTGAAACTAAAATCAAAAGGTTTTAAAATCCCAAATCAGGATTTGACCGTCCCTTCCCCCTCAATAATTTTGCAATTCTGCTCTTCGTTCCTCTTGCGTTTTCGAGCTGCTGCCCAGCTTATCCCTTTGCAACTCTTCCGTTTTTGTTTTTCGTTTTTAATTTTCAAATCTGTTACTTTGTGCAAAGAATCAATCCCCCACCCTTTTCATTCTCTGTGTGTGTATGCGTGAAGGTGTGTGTGTCAATGAGAGAACAAAAAATTCGTGAATATAGATGAGAGGAAGTGTCTCGAAATTGTGGGAAAGAGAGTCTCGGATAGAGACACGCATTTTCCGTGTCCCCTTTTTGTTTCTTTGGTTTAATTAATTAATTTTTTTTTTATTATGTATTTTTGCTTTATTTTATGATTTTATTAAATTGTTAAACTAATTAATTCCTAAAATTTATTTGATATCTATTTTATAGTAATTCTCAATTAAAACATTAAGATGCTATTTTTATTTTTCTTTAATTGTTCTAAAATGAATTAATACCTACTAGCAAAATTAATTTCCTAAATGCAAATGCATATTTTTTATTATTTTTTTATATGATTTAATATGAATTAACACACAAATCGTAAAAATAAGGAAAAATTATTTATTTTGAATTTATGGGAATAACTCATATATAGGGTAAAAATCACGTGCTCACAGCTGCCCCTCTTTGCTCGGGAACACGAAGAGTTTCCGTGCAAAGATAAGTGAGCAACTATGAACGATTTTTACCCGTTCGAGTATTCCGTTGTGAAGCATTTTGAAAAGCTCTGACCGCACCCTGCTTCTGAGGTTGCCTACATATCCTGGGCTAAACAGGAATCAGGTCAGTGTAGTTTGGGAGTGATGGAGTATCGAGGTTGAGAGTCGAGGTTCCGTCCGAGGCTCCGGTCCGCTGTCCCGTTATTACATCAAAATTGAAAAAGACTAACTAAACCTATCAGCTACGAGTTACAAAATTCCTATCTATGAGTCTTCTGAAGCTTGATCTTGAGTTGGTTGGGTGCTTCATGCGGACCCTGATCTGAATCTTGATGCTTGTTAGCCGCAGGTGTTGGTTCAATCTTCTTCAACTTTTGGATCAAGTCCGGACATATAGTGCTCATGATTTCAGGTGGGCTCCTAGTTGCTGAGCCTTGACTTGTATTTCTCTTTCACTGGCATTCTTGTTATTGCCTCGACTTGTTTAACTTTTTTTCACCGGCATTCTTGTTCTTGCCTTGACTTGTTCAAACATTCTTCAATATGAAGTATTCGTCCATTCTCCAGGTGGACCTCTGCTTGTGACAAAATAAACAACCAAAGAAGGATTTTTCTGCCCCAGTATGGTGACTGGGCACATCATGTTATTGAATGTCAGATTTTCATCATTTTTTTTTCGTTCATTTTTTTTTCTTTTTTTTTTCTTTTTAAATGCAGACATGTATGAGATGCAGTGCAGAAAAATATTCCCGTGTTAGAAGGTGGGCACCTAACAGAAATTAAACGTGCAATGCAGAAAAGTATTCCCGTGTTAGAAGGTGGGCACCTAACAGAAATTAAACGTGCAATGCGATACAGAAAAGTATTCCCGTATTTGAAGGTGGGCACCTAACAGAAATTAAACGTGCAATGCAATGCAGAATAGTATTCCCGTATTTGAAGGTGGGCACCTAACAGAATTTAAACATGCAATGCGATGCAGAAATGTATTCCCGTATTTGAAGGTGGGCACCTAACAGAAATTAAACGTGCAATGCGATGCAGAAAAGTATTCCCGTATTAGAAGGTGGGCACCTAACAGAATTTAAACGTGCAGTGCGAATGCAGAAAAGTATTCCCGTATTAGAAGGTGGGCACCTAACAGAATTTAAACGTGTAGTGCGAATGCAGAAAATATTCCCGTATTAGAAGGTGGGCACCTAACGAATTTAAACGTGCAATGCGAATGCAGAAAAGTATTCCCGTATTTGAAGGTGGGCACCTAACATAAATTAAACGTGCAATGCAATTGCAGAAAAGTATTCCCGTATTAGAAGGTGGGCACCTAACTGAAATTAAACGTGCAATGCAAATGCAGAAAAGTATTCCCGTATTAGAAGGTGGGCACCTAATAGAAATTAAACGTGCAATGCGAATGCAGAAAATATTCCCGTATTAGAAGGTGGGCGCCTAACAGAAATTAAACGTGCAATGCAAAAATGTATTCCCGCAGCCTGAGGACTGGGGAGTGGATTTTAAAGGATGCTATCTTCCTCTTTTTGGTATTTTCTTTTACCAATTATCTCTTGCCTGTGAATTTTTCCACTTATTTGGCGAACTTTCTCTTTTTGTGTTTTCTATTTTCCACATAGGTCACATTCACTTTAAAGTGATGAGTGACAATTTGTTCCTTCATGAAACAAAATCTATTAGATATAAACTGCTGGCAACCTGGCATCTGCCGTCCCTGCTTCTTATTGCCTTCCTCTTTTTTGCTTTTCTCCTGCCGTGTAACTTTCGGCTGCTTATCTCTTTATCTTAGGTGAAACATTCATCGGACCAAGACTTTTATCTTGGGAGAAAGTTTCAACAGACTAAGATTGTATCTCACTGGACTATGTCCATTTCAATGTAATCTCAGGAGGATTATCCATCGGACCGAGTTTATGACTCCAGGAGATAATTCATCAGACTGGGTCCATTTGCAATTCGGACTTTCTTAAGCCTTTCAAATTCAACAAACTTTTCTTTCTTTTCAACTTCTTACCTTTCTTTCTTTTCCAACTTCTGATTTTACCTTTCAAATTATGCCTTTCCTTTTCGCTTCAAATTATGCCTTCATTTCCTTTTCCAACTTCTACTTTCATTGACTTCGGCCTTCCTTTTGTTTTCACATTTCATTATCTCTTTATCTTAGGTGAAAAATTCATCAGACCAAGACTTTTATCTTGGGAGAAAGATTCAACGGACTAAGATTGTATCTTACTGGACTATGTCCATTTCAATGTAATCTCAGGAGGATTAACCATCGGACTGAGTTTATGACTCCAGGAGATAACTCTTCGGACTGGGTCTATTTTCTGTGCATGGTCTCAGGAGGATTATCCATCGGACTGAGTTTATGACTCCAGGAGATAATTCATCAGACTGGGTCCATTTGCAATTCAGACTTTCTTAAGTCTTTCACATTCAACAAACTTTTCTTTCTTTTTCGGCTTTTGCCCTTTCTTTCTTTTCCAACTTCTGCTTTCATTGGCTTCTGCCTTCCTTTTGTTTTCACATTGCATTATCTCCTTATCTTAGGTGAAAAATTCATCAGACCAAGACTTTTATCTTGGGAGAAAGATTCAACGGACTAAGATTGTATCTTACTGGACTATGTCCATTTCAATGTAATCTCAGGAGGATTAACCATCGGACTGAGTTTATGACTCCAGGAGATAACTCTTCGGACTGGGTCTATTCATTTGCATGGTCTCGGGAGGATTATCCATCGGACTGAGTTTATGACTCCAGGAGATAACTCATCAGACTGGGTCCATTTGCAATTCAGACTTTCTTAAGTCTTTCAATTTCAAAAATCTTTCCTTTCTTTTCGGCTTTTGCCCTTTCTTTCTTTTCCAACTTCTGCTTTCATTGGCTTCTGCCTTCCTTTTGTTTTCACATTGCATTATCTCTTTATCTTAGGTGAAAAATTCATCGGACCAAGACTTTTATCTTGGGAGAAAGATTCAACAGACTAAGATTTTATCCTCTTATCTTAGATGAAAAATTCATCAGACCAAGACTTCTATCTTGGGAGAAAGTTTCAACTGACTAAGATTGTATCATTCTCCGATACTTGCTTCATTTACTTTTCAACTTGAATTTTTCATCTTCAAAAACAATTGTATTCACCTTCATGCTCTTCGGATGACTATCCGATGACGGAAAAGTTTTTCTGCCCCAGTTTGACAATATCTTTTGCTCCTGTTTCAAAGAAAAGAAAACTCTGTCAGTTTAAAATGCGGTGGTTGGTTGTGGCCTTGAACTTCCCGCTTGAATGCTTGGCCTGTTCACCGACTATCCATTTTCACTTCTTCTTTGTTCAAAATCCGCCTCTCTTTAGGCATGTATGTTCTTCCATTCTTGACGGATCCCACATTTCTGATCTTGAAGTCTACGATTTCTTCAATGATTTCATTGGACAGCCTTGGGGTGTTTCTTTACTGGCTCTTTCTTTTGTCAGAATACACTCCCCTATTTCCATTTGTTATATTTTCCCCCGAGTTGGCACTTTGCCGACCTTTGCATCTTGCATGAACCCCAAACATTTTTATTGTTGCCCGCTCCATTGCACATATTGCTCTTTTGTCTTAAAGCACCGGCCTTGCCTTTTCCTGACTTACGACAATTGTCGTGTTGGCCAAATCCCATCTCGTGCAATTGGAAAGCTTGGTGGCAAATTTTGAAATCATTTCTATACTTGTTATGACCCGACAGACTCAATAAGAGGAAGGGTAAAACAAGGTACGAAGAATAGAAAGAAAGGAAAACATAATTCCTAACAAGAAACCTACGGAAGAATGACCTATCGGATTTTGAATACCGACTCTAGCGACCTTGACATGCATTTTTGGCCTTCTCTTTATAGCAAATTTGATGTTCAGCTCTTGTTGCAAGCTCTGCTGTGAAACCGGTCTTCAACACTTCATTTCTTTGATCTGATCCTTAGTCGACTTGTAGTGCCCATAGAGTTTTCACCATCAAGCCTCTCTCATTTGCTCTTTCTTTCTCTCGACTCACCGTCGCCTTACGGTGCCCGTGTGGGTTTTCACCGATAAGACTCTCTCATTTTGATTTCTCTTATCTTGGAGTCTCGTGGTGGTTCTCATCATCTTGAATTCTTCATTCTCCTTTGTTCGGACTGGAGTGTTGCCCTTTGATGTGATTCACCTTTGCTCGTTTGACTCGGCATTTCTTGACGATTGGTCGGAAGGTCTTCCTTTGGACCGTAATGCAGGCTTTTGGATGGGATATAGAAAAAAGGATATAAAGGCTCAAAAATATTTCATCGTGGGTTAAAATTACAACTTTCGGAATCTTATTTATTCGACAACCATAACTTCTGCCCTAGTTTCCTTCTTGGGGGATTTTTTGGATTTTTCTTTTATTGTGACTGAACCTCAATGAGGCTGCCTACGTACCCTTTCGGGATCAAGTCAAACGTAGTTCAGACTACGTCATTAATTAATGAATTTCTTTTGACTTTTTCCCGATTTTCTTTCTTGTATTGCATTTTTTCTCTCTTTTTTTTTTCTCTTTTTTTTTCTTTTCTTTTGTTTCTCCATTTGATTTCCCCGCTCAATCCTCAATTTTTGTTGTTGATTCCGAAAGAGGGATATGAAAGAAAATATAATATGGCTCAAAGGGGTAGCAATGGACGAAGTGTTTGGATAGCCGAATAAAATGCCTTCGTCATTCCAATCTTCAAAACCTACCAAGTACAAACTACACGGTTAAACACCTTTGATTGATTCACATATTTGCCTTTTGCCTTAATGACTCTCAGTGCCATTGGGCAACAATCCCGATACCACGAATGGTTCATTGGGGTACTTTTGCCTTTGGCTTTAAACTGATGAAGCATAATGTATTACCAAGGCATTTCTTTATGTTATGCTTTCCCCAGTATTCACTTGATTCCGGCTTCACAGTATTTCAATATGTTCATTTCTTGCGAGTATCATTACATCTTCAACATTGCTTCATTGTTAAATTGACTTTTAAAATCAAGCCGAGAATTATGTGCATGTCATGTCACTAAAATCAGTATGAGAAGAACTGTAAAGTGATTAGGAATGGAATGACTAGAAATGACGGGAAACAGAGAGTTGTATTAAACTGATGGATTGAAACAACAAAACGAACAACAAAACTAACAGACTAGACTAGAATTACAAACCTAGACAGCACTAAACAAATTTATTACTAAAACAAAGCAAAGTGGAAAGACAGAAGGGTTTTGACTCTCAAGACAACGTCCGGATTACAACCCCTGAAATAACCCGGGCAAAAGAGATGACACCAAAATATACCACCAAAACTCCAAGAGACGGAGCGCCTTCCCGATTGACAAGCATGGCATCCTAGCCACTGAATTCTGCATTAATGTTGCCAAGATCACTTTCTGTTTCAATATCTTCAACTTCAGTTGACCTCCCAAGAAGATTTTCATCACCCACGTCACCGGGCATCATTCCCGCAAAATGTGCTCCGTTATGTGCAGGTAAAGGATTCTGTGCAATGTTTTGGATGCCACTGCCTTGGACCACAATTATTCCTTCCTGAATCATTCTTTCTATCTCTCTTTTCAAATCCCGACAACTTTCAACATCGTGCCCCGGGGCATTGGAGTGGTATTCACACCTTTTGGATGAGTCAAAACTTCTCGCACGTCGGTCCACCCGATTTGGAGGGATGGGTGCAATCACGCCACGTCGTTTTAGCTTTTTAAACAAGCTTGCATATGACTCTCCTATTAGTGTAAAATTATCTTTCAACTTCTGTTCCTTTCCATACCCCTGGCTTGGATGTGGGTTATAAGGTATTTGAAAATTTTGCGGAGGCTGGTAAAGATTTTGTGATGTTCGGGCTCGCTTTCTTGGGTGTTTCGAGGATTGAGCAACATACTGGACTGGATCAACAGAGTATGGAGGGTTCTGAGGCGGGTAGTAATGCTTAAGAGGGTCATGGAAAACTTGATGAGGTTGTGTATACCTTTGAGATGTTCTCATAGGACCTCTTCTCGACCCTGATATCATCATGATTTCTTCATCCCTCCCATTCACATCACCTGAATTCACTTTGGACATCCTGAGCCGCATTTTTGAGAGCTGCTTGACTTATAATTTTGCCCGTCTTAAGACCATCTTCCACCATTTCTCCCATTTTGATTATTTCTTCAAAGGAGTGACCAACTGCAGATATCATGTTTTGAATGTAATCCGGCTCTTGAGCCTGAAGGAAAACAGTGGCCAACTCGTGATCATTCATGGGTGGCTTAGCTCTCGCTGCCTGCTCTCTCCATTTGATGGCATATTCCCTGAAACTTTCAGTTGGTTTCTTTTTCAATTTAGAAAGGGAAATGCGATTTGGGGTGACGTCAATATTGTATTGAAACTGTTTGATAAAGGCTCGTGCCAAATCATCCCAGACGTGCCAACCAGATGCGTCCTGATCCCAAAACCATTCAGATGCTACTCCCGAGAGGCTTTCCCCAAAATAAGCCATAAGCAATTCTTCTTTTCTTCCCACACCTCTCAATTGGTTGCAATACCTTTTCAGGTGGGCTATGGGGTTTCCGCGTCCATCATACTTTTCCAATTTGGGAACCTTGAAACCAGGCGGCAAGTGGACATCGGGGAACATACAAAGATCTTTGAAGGCAACACTCTTTCGACCTGCCATTTCTTGCATGTTTTTCAGTCGATGTTCTAATCTCTTCAATCTTTGGGCCATTTCTTCCTGTACATTCTTTCGGGTAAGCTTCTCAACGTTTGCAGGAAGGTCAAACGAGTACGAGTGGTACTCGGGAGAGTGATACTGTTCTTGCTGTATAGTAGATTGTGGCTCATGAGAAGGCTGTCCTTGGCCATTGACCCACATTTTGGTCATTTGTTGTTTCAATGCTCCGTTTTCCTCAACCATAGTAGACCCTTGTTGAATTTTCTGACCCTGAGTCTCTTGAACACTCGTAACAGCTTCGATTTCGGTTATCATTTTCCTTGGATCTTGCTTTCCAATTTACCACAACCAACCACCTCGACTTTCTGAAAATTGACAGAACGAAACCACCTGGTTAGCGTTAAGGTATTCCACTTATTGATTTCCTTTTTTTTCTGCTATTTTCTTTTCTTTTTCCCTTTTTGTGGTTTTTTTTTCATTTTTTCCTTCTTTTTTTTCTTTTGTAGTTTTTCATTTTTTTTGCTTTTTGGTTATGGAAATGGTCGAATCCTATGTGGATTGCCTACGTATCATGACCCCGCATGAATCGGACCGAGCGTAGTTCTTGCAAATTAATGCAAGAAATAAAGAGATGTTTATTTGATTTTTTGATTTTTTTTTTGATTCTTTGAAGGAAAATTATAGAAGCCGACTCCAACTACAAACTTGTGTAGGAGATTTCTACAAGAATAAGAATATTTTTTGGTGTCAATTATGACTATTTCTACAAAGTTGGCCTCATAATGGCTTATTTGATAAAGTGGATATTTTTTGAAAAGTTGAGCGATGACTCAAACTTAATTTTTTGCGGATACAGCCTTTCGACATTTCCGCGAGGGAATATTTCGAGGCTGTGTCCAAAATTATTTAAAATGACTCAAAGTGGCTATTCTTGCAAAAACGGCCTTCCGGTGTCTTTTTGAGGGACATTCGGCATATTTTGAGCAAGAATAGCATCACCCGACTTATTTATAACAAAATAAAAAATTTGACATTTTTTGGTTATTTTTGCAAAAAAGGGTATAAACCCGGACTTGATTTTGCGGCCATGGCCTTGCAACATTTCCACAAGGAATATTTCAAGGCTGTGCCCGCAAATTATTAAAAAATGATTCAAAGTGGCTATTTTTGCAAAAAACAGCCTTCCGGCGTCCTTTCGGAACATTCGGCTATTTTCAAAAACAGCGTCACTTCGATTTTATTGACAAAATTAAACACACATTTTTTTTGATTTTTTATAGGGGTGGTTGGACCCGATGAGGGTTGCCTACGTATCCCACCTAATGGCGAGAATCAAACCTGCGTAGTTCGGTCAGATTATTTGACCAATTATTTCAAAAAATGTTCCACCTATTTTTTCAAATTTTCTTTTCAAACATTCGACAATATTTCGATATCTAAAATTTCTCTCTTTTTGTTTTCAGGAATTTAGCCAATCAGCATAATAGGACAAATAAATGCAACATATAACATGCTCGGTCTTTTGGTTACCGGGTCACCTGTCCTAGACGGACCCAACCCCTGTGTTGAGTCCCCTAAGTCAGATATGATGCAAATAAACGTCCTAAATCTAGGTTCAATATCCTGAAGTTTCATCGGTACTAGACCGTGTACCCGAGCGGACAACTCGGGTCGAGGAGGGGGCTACGTACCGGTGACCCGCGGAGTCAATCGGCTTTGTAACTTATCCGGCCTCTTTTTTCTTATTTTTTTGGTATTGACACTAACGGAAAGGGGAGTCTCAACCAGTAAGCACATCCCCGGGGTAAGAAGAGAAGGGTTTTCGGCACAGTTTTATATATACAGTTCATGCAATATCAAAGCGGTAAACATGTAGCACATTAATCAAAACATATAATGAAATCAGATATAAGCAAAAACAACAATTTAACCGAGCTCGAATTCTTAAACCCTGAACCGAAGTTCTGGGTTACTTTTCCCCAGCAGAGTCGCCAGAGCTGTCACACCTCCTTTTTCATACACATATACGTAAAAAACGTAAAGGTGCCACTGTTTAATACTACACCCCGAAAGGGATATAATAATAATCAGTGAAGGAGTTTTTCCACTTAAAGGACAGTCGGAACGGGATCAATTTATTTAATTATTCGGAGTCGCCACTTGGGAAAATAATGGTGTCCCAAGTCACCGGTTTAATCCCGAACCGAGGAAATTTATGACTCTGTAATACAGTCTGCGAAACTAGAAACCTGGATAAGGAATTCTGTTAACCCGGAGAAGGTGTTAGGCATTCCCGGATTCCGTGGTTTTAGCACGGTCGCTCAACTGCGATTTTTGTTTTTACCTGATTTCTTTATATATTTTAATTAATGTGCTACTAATGTTCCGCTTTTCAATTTTAGAAGAATTGCGACGTCACGAAAACACATTTCGAGCCACACCGCAACCAGTACGCCTGTGACTTTAATGTATTTCAGTTTCGCCGAGAGTAAGATTTGGGTCACATAAATGCACACCCGTGATTAGGAAGGTATTATTATTAACTAACGCGCCTAAAGTAATTTCGTGTTTGTACTTTGTGAGGGCCATGAAAGTTTGCTAAATGGCACGCCTCGAATTCTAGGGATCAATTAGAGATTAAATAAAGCGAAGGCCACGAATCATGAGTGTTACTCAAAATGACACCTCTTAACCAATCAAAGATCTGGCTAATTGATAACAGGCACATGGGATTCCTAATTGGTTTCAAGCCAACGTTTAAACTAAATTTAGTTGACAAAAATGAAAATGAACAGCGTTTGATTACTGAAGGATCCCCAAACAAGCTAAATTCTTTACGCCGACCAGGCCAGCATTGGGCCAAAATCACCAAAACAACTGAGTATTCAATACCGCCCAGATACACACCAACTAAGGCTAAAAAAAAAAAAAATATCCGAAAATTGAGTTAACATCATTAAGAAGAAAACTCATCAAAATCCCAATCTTATTTACGGTTAGAAATCAACGTGAATTGTTTTCTTCTAATCCAAAATCTACTAAAAAAAAAACAAGATCATTTTTTTCTTACAGGTAAACCTATTTCCAAAGCACCAAATCAGTAAATTACTAATAGTAAAGAACTTGTGACAATGAACTCATCAACACTAATTTTAGACTTCAACAGAAAGCCATCGACAAATGTCAACAGAGCACATGATTTCAGCATGCTTCAAAGATACAAATTAAGCAAACCACACCTAAATTCCATGGAATAATATCCATTCACATTTTTATTAAACAATATAGAGCAGCAGAAAAATTTCGACGAGAACACTACTTACACGAAGAGATACAACAAATAGAGGCTTCAATTCCATTGGTTTTAGGTCCAAGGTTAATTGTTCAATATTTATGCGATGCAGACAAATTTGAACTCATATAGCTTAAAGTTATTCAAATCATATCAAACGAGACAGAAATTAACAACTGGAATGCCATGAATCGTGATGTATGTTTCTTCATACACGCTAGTAACAGGACATGAACAAATTTCCAGTGAAGAAAGGGAAGAACTGACCTTATATTGTTGAAATTTTGGAGCAAATACAATGAAAATAAGAGCTCCGAAATAGCAAAACTCTCAGTCGAGCTACAAGCTAAGGATCTGGACCGGAATTGCAACCTCGAACAGACGATTTCCTCTCTGGCCCGATTCACAAACTTTCAAAGAAAAACTTCAATTTGAAGATGGACAACGACACGTCCCAAACAAAATCACTGGCCGGAGCTTCGAACAATGACCTCAATCAAACTCCTTCGGACTCCAAATCAACAATCAGAAGTAACAACCGAAATTTGAAACTAAAATCAAAAGGTTTTAAAATCCCAAATCAGGATTTGACCGTCCCTTCCCCCTCAATAATTTTGCAATTCTGCTCTTCGTTCCTCTTGCGTTTTCGAGCTGCTGCCCAGCTTATCCCTTTGCAACTCTTCCGTTTTTGTTTTTCGTTTTTAATTTTCAAATCTGTTACTTTGTGCAAAGAATCAATCCCCCACCCTTTTCATTCTCTGTGTGTGTATGCGTGAAGGTGCGTGTGTCAATGAGAGAACAAAAAATTCGTGAATATAGATGAGAGGAAGTGTCTCGGAATTGTGGGAAAGAGAGTCTCGGATAGAGATACGCATTTTCCGTGTCCCCTTTTTGTTTCTTTGGTTTAATTAATTTTTTTTTTTTTTATATTTTTGTTGTATTTTAATGATTTGTTTAAATTGTTAAACTAATTAATTCCTAAAATTTATTTGATATCTATTTTATAGTAATTCTCAATTAAAACATTAAGATGCTATTTTTATTTTTCTTTAATTGTTCTAAAATGAATTAATACCTACTAGCAAAATTAATTTCCTAAATGCAAATGCATATTTTTTATTATTTTTTTATATGATTTAATATGAATTAACACACAAATCGTAAAAATAAGGAAAAATTATTTATTTTGAATTTATGGGAATAACTCATATATAGGGTAAAAATCACGTGCTCACAAGGCCGATAACTCGGGCTTATGTAGTATGCTTATTAAGGGGAATGTGGTCACCACTTTAATGGGGTGGCATTGGAAATATGGTCTGAGCTTTCTCGAAGCTGTCACCAGTGCCAGAGCTAATTTTTTGAGGTGTGGGTACCGTGTTTCGGCGTCCACCAAGGTTTTGCCAAAATAATATATAGGGGATTGCGTACCTTTCGTTTCACGAACCAATACTGTGCTGGCAGTGACTTCCGATGCAACTAGATGTATCAGCAGGAGCTCGCCCGGATCCCTTTTGGCCAGCAGTGGTGGTGACGACAGGTATGTTTTTAGTTCTTACAGTGCTTTGACGCATTCCTCATTCCACTGGAATCCGTTTTCCTTTCTTAGTACGTTGAAAATTTTGTGGCATATGTCAGAGGATCGCGAGATGAATCTGGAAAGGGCGGCTATTCGGCCCGTCAATTTTTGCACCTATTTTTTGCTCTTTAGCGCTTCGGGTATTGTGGCGATTGCCTTGATTTGGTTGGGGTTGACTTCTATGCCTCGTTGGTATATGAGAAACCCTAGAAACTTTCATGACGCTACACCGAAAGCACATTTCTCGGGATTCAGCTTCATCCTATACTTTTCTAGTTTTTCGAAGGCCTCTTTTAAGTGGTCGATGTGATCCTCCTTTTTTGCGGTATTCACTAGCATGTCGTCGATGTAAACTTCCATGGTCTTACCGAGTTGTTCTTTGAACATCTTGGTGACCAGTCTTTGATATGTGGCCCTTGCGTTTTTGAGCCCAAAGGGCATCACTTTGTAGCAGTAGATTCCTTGGTGTGTGATGAATGTTGTTTTCTCTTGGTCTTCCTCGGCCATCAGGATCTGATTGTAACCAGAATATGCGTCTAAGAAACTCAGCAGTTCGTGTCCGGTGGTGGCGTCAATCAACTGGTCGATGTGTGGAAGGGGGAAGGATTCCTTAGGGCACGCTTTATTCAGGTTGGTGAAGTCCACGCACATTCTCTACTTCCTATTTTTTTTTACCATGACGACACTGGCGACCCACCGAGGATATTTTGACTCCCTGATAGAGCCGTTGGTAAGTAGTTTGTCTACTTTCTCGCGGAGTGCTTCATTGATTGCAGTGTTGAACTTTCTTCTGATTTGCCGTACCGGCGGATGCAGCGGGTCGATATTTAGCTTATGGGTGGCGATATCTGGCAAAATCCTCGACATATATGCATTGGAGAAGGCAAAATAGGCCTGCATGGTTAGTTAGGAATTCACGATACTTACTTGGATTGGCGAGTCCATATTCGATGTAGGCTTTCTTTGCGGGGTTGTTCCTATCTAGTTGGATTTGATCGAGATCTTAGATCGTTGCTTTACAAGCTTCCACAATGTCAGGATCTTTCATGGTGTCTGCTATTGGGTCGGTTTTAGTCCCTAACACGGCTAATTTCTGTGCTTCCGCGCTCACTCCCCTCAGTTGTCGGGTGCGGGCGTAGTCTTGGGTTATCTTGTAACACTCTTGTGCGGTACACGGTTCCCCCTTGATGCCACTACCTGAAATTGGGCCTATGGCAACGATTTATTTTGCAACGGTTCCATAACCGTTGCCATAGGTTGTCTTATGCAACGGTTTTAACCGTTGCATACGAATCTTTAAGCTAGCGGGACACTCTGCATATAAACCGTTGCATTACTATAACAACCGTTGCTGTAGAGAAATCTATTGAAACGGTTTTTTATAACCGTTGCGAGAGATATATCTAGGGCAACGATTCTGTGATTTTTTTCCAATTGCGACATTTTTCATTTCCCTCCTTGTTTTCCCTCGTCTAATTTTCCCCAAAACAGAACTTCTTCTAAGTGTTTCTTTTTTTAAATTTTCTATTTTCACTTTGTATGCTTTGCCAAACTAATCCCTCTAAAAGAGCACATCAAACCACTTCTAGAAACCCACCCATCGAGTAAAGACAAAATGCTGGCCCAGTTCTTATCGTGAAAATAGAGATCTCAGATCCAGATTTCATCTAGCATGCCAGAACGCCAACTATATCTCATTTTCAAGCTTCCTCAGCCGAGACCACATCTCCTATTTTGGTCCAAAATGAGAATCTAGAACTTGTAATCAGTCCTTTACACCAAAATCGTCATAGAAAATCGATTCAAAAATCCCCAAATTCATCTTAAAACAACTCTTCTGAAACTGTAGTTTGAATTCTTGGGGATTTAGAGAGGTGTTATAAAAATTAGGGTTTACAGATTTTTCGAGATTCCTGGTAGGTCAAAGTATTTGGTAAATTTTGCTCAATTCAAGGTTCATTTTCTCTCCCTTTTTGGTTTTTATATGTGATATTTCATGGGAATTCACAGTTATAATGCTCTTAGATTTTGGATTTCAGTATTATATTGTTTGGTTGTTATAGGTATGAACTTAATCAGGGTAATAAGATGTTCAATGAGTGAAGTTGGAAATTTATGGCAGGTTATAATTATTCCTACCACCTGGAGTTTCTTACAATTTATATGGTTGTCTATGCTCACTCTTCTCTGGTTTGAACTTAGATCAGTGGATGATTTTCTGAATAATTTTTGTCTTGAGCCACTAAAGTAGATTTAGATGAATTTTCTTTGGATTTTGTGGATATTTCCTTGGTTTTGCTTGTTTTTGGATGATAGTGTCTCAAATGTTTACACTTGCAAAGGTATCTATAATTGACAATGCAGGAATGAAGTATGAGCAGCAGGAACATTGTTGCGACAACAACCAGTCCATAAGCAGTTGCGTCACATGAACTAGTAGCATGCTTTAATTTCGTATCAAGCAATGAAAGTTTGAAGCAAATGGGGGTCTGTTTTATTGTATAGGCGATAAGTCACTATTGACTTTCTAAAGAAAAGAGAAGTCTTGGTTTTAGACTCCCGTTCCAGCTCTATGTCGATTATTATTTGGTTACATTATTGTGAGTTCCTGATTATCTACGCGTCATGACTTGTCTTGGCAGTAACAGGGCTGCTAGAAGCTTCCGTCAAGAGGCAATATATTTGGAATTAAGCATTACATTAGCTGTTACTGGTCAGATTGGTTTTTCTAACAAGGTACATGTCTTAAAGACTATTATCCTTCAGTAATGTGTGCAAACTTTCTGCTATTGATATAGATTAATTGTATACCTTCTTCTCTATAGAAGGCATAATTCTTTCATACTATCTACGTAATTAGTATAAAAACCTAATGTGTGAGCACTTAAAGTCTTTAAATGAAAATAAGGTCAATGATTACTGAAAAGGCTAAATAATAGCCTTGGAATAAGCTGGTTATAGAAAGAATATTATGAGAAAGTCTATCCTGTTGCTTGAACTTGCACCTTCATTAATGAATTTGAAATTTTTATTCAATATGTTGTAAGTTCTAGAAAAACTGGAAAAAAAGTGTGTACATCAGAAAAGAACTTAAAATACTATATTAGAAGTGTCAAAATGATGAAAATTGCAGATGACTATTATGTATTATTGTTTGAGTAAAAACTTAGAAGCTAAACAATTAATCAAACGACTTTATACTTCAATGGTTGTTCATTCACAAAGATGGCCTAGCTTTCTTAAGTAAGCTGGATACCACCATGATCAGAACACCTCACTCTATCTACAAATTATAGAATTCATTATGTTTTGGAAAAGCAGTGAGCTTTATTTACTCTATATGCCACAAATCATATCCATTACCACAAGCCCGTATTATTAAAAAATGTGGATATTTCCTTGGTTTTGTTTGTTTTTGGATGAAAGTGTCTCAAATGTTTACACTTGCAAAGGTATCTATAATTGACAATGCAGGAATGGAGTATGAGCAGCAGGAACATAGTTGCGAAAACAACCGGTCCATAAGCAGTTGCGTCACATGACCTAGTAGCCTGCTTTAATTTCTTATCAAGCAATGAAAGTTTGAAGCAAATGGAGGTCTATTTTATTGTATAGGCGATAAGTCACTATTGACTTTCTGAAGAAAAGAGAAGTCTTGGTTTTAGACTCATGTTCTAGCTCTATGTCGATTATTATTTGGTTATATTATTGTGAGTTCCTGATTATCTGCGCGTCATGACTTGTCTTGGCAGTAACAGGGCTGATAGAAGCTTCCGTCAAGAGGCAATATATTTGGAATTAAGCATTACATTAGCTGTTACTGGTCAGATCGGTTTTTCTAACAAGGTACATGTCTTAAAGACTATTATCCTTCAGTAGTATGTGCAAACTTTCTGCTATTGATATAGATCAATTGTATACCTTCTTCTCTATAAAAGGCATAATACTTTCATATTATCTAAGTAATTAGTATAAAAACCTAATGTGTGAGCACTTAAAGTCTTTAAATGAAAATAAGATCAATGATTACTGAAAAAGCAAAATAATAACCTTGGAATAAGCTGGTTATAGAAAGAATATTATGAGAAAGTCTATCCAGTTGCTTGAACTTGCACCTTCATTAATGAATTTGAAATTTTCATTCAATATGTTGTAAGTTCTAGAAAAACTGGAAAAAAAGTGTGTACATCAGAAAAGAACTTAAAATACTATATTAGAAGTGTCAAAATGATGAAAATCTCATATGACTATTATGTATTATTGTTTGAGTAAAAACTTAGAAGCTAAACAATTAATCAAACAACTTTATACTTCAAAGGTTGTTCATTCACAAAGATGGCCTAGCTTGCTTAAGTAATCTGGATACCACCATGATCAATACACCTCACTCTATCTACAAATTATAGAATTCATTATGTTTTGGAAAAGCAGTGAGCTTTATTTACTCTATATGCCACAAATCATATCCATTACCACAAGCCCGTATTATTCAACAATGGTAATGATCTTTTCTTCTTTTGTTTCAGACGCTTCATAGTTGGTCAACCTTTCTAATGCAATATCTTTTTTTTATACTTACATGTGACCTTGGTGCTTGGGTTGCTTTTAAAGTTGGAGATTGGAGTCATTTTGAGAACTATGCTTCCAAAGCTTAGAAAATAAAACTCTCGGCTTTTAAGAATGCTAAGATCATCACCAAGTTCTTCAACTAATTGATGAACATTTTCTTCTTACCAATTATTCAGCTTGTTGATACAACAAGACAACGACATTATCCTTGCTATTAGACTCTTATCATTCCCTATGTTGCTGTTCTACTACTTTGGAGTATCTCACCTGAAAATGGATCTACTAGACGAGGTCATGCAATAAATTTAATGGATAGATAATCTCTAAACCAACAAAAAAAATATATGTTGCACTAAAAGGGTGTAATTAATCTTCATTTAAAAGTATAGCAGGAAAATACAGTCTATTAGTAAGATTAAACTTCATTTAAAAGCTTTAGCTGCTCAAGATGTAACTAAGGTTGCCTCTGTAGTAGGAAAAGAGCAACCTGTAGTTATTGAAGCCAAGGAAAACCTCGAGTAAGTTTCTATTTTCTTGTAAGGTATACATGTTGATGTAGTGATTATTTTCCAACACAAAAAAACAGAGATAGGGTGGTAAAATCTTCAGAGATAGTGTTTAGTGATTTTATGTTTTATTATTTGGAGTGCATACAACATCAATTAATTGATGGCTCCTAGAAAAGATTGACTGTAATATTTGCATTTATAAGATGAAGAAGTTGGACTTTTAGATCTAAGAAAAAGTAAAATGTTTTTGGCTTAATATTGCTTGTGAAAATATTATTTTATGAAACTTCTAATTATTTATTTCAATTTTTTATAGGTGAAGCCAATGAATGAAGGATAAACAATAGCAATGAAGAACTTGGATGCATTGCTACAGTTTCTCAGAAGTTTCAAGAATAATTTATTTTTGAACTTTTTGAAAATTTATGTGCGCCAACACTTGAATTGTCAAACACTATTGTATATTTACTTTTGTATTTGGATATACAAATTGTATATTTTGGACTATGATCTTATTGATGGATAGTTTTCTTTTGTGATTTACGCAAATCTTAGTGCATTATATTTGATTATATAGATTAATTACTTATCACAACCAAATAAAAGGGCAAATCCTCACATTATTAAGTCGTTGCAATAGGTTCCAAAAACCGTCGCAATAGACTTCATAAAGTGTTGCAATACACTAGGAAACCGTTGCCATAGTCTTAACAAACTGTCGCAATAGCTCGATTAAGCGTTGCAATAGCCTCAACAACCGTTGCATGAAGTGATATTGGAACATGCTCTCAACCGACCCATTAGACTAAATAACCGTTACAATAGATGAGCCTATGGTAACGGTTCAAAACCCTTGCAATAGAAGTCCTACTTCAACGGTTGTAGAGCCGTTACAATAAACCGTTGCCATAGACCTATTGCCACGGGATCTGGTGGAACGGTCTTTAAATCGTTGGAACCGTTACAATAGGTCAAATTTCTGGTAGTGTGCTGAATATTCCCTATGGGGGAAGGAACTTGACCACTTAGTATAGGCTCGAGGGGACTGCTCGCATGGCATATATCCATGGGCACCCTATGATGACGTTGTATGCCGTCTGTCACACCTCCTTTTGGCGCGCCCGCTACCCGGGGGTAGAAGCGTAAAGGGAGTTTTTCCAATTTAAGTAACAATATTCGAAACGAGATTATTCTATTTATTTCGAGTCGCCACTTGGAATAAATTAAGGTGTCCCAAGTCACCGATTTATTTAAATCCCGAATCGAGGAAATTTTCGACTTTCCAAATGAAGTCCGCGAACCAGAAATTCTAAGTAAGGAATTATGTCGACCCGAGGGAAGGTGTTAGGCACCCCCGGATCCTGTGGTTCTAGCACGGTCGCTTCAACTATTATAAATGGCTAAAAATATCTGATTTTATACATGTTAAACCTACGTGCAAATTTTACCTTTTGACTGCTTTTATTATTATTATTAGTTTTCTTTTAAGAACTACAGCGTCTCAAAAAATGTATCTCGAACAACATCGTACTAGTACACTCGCGGTTGGCAACACATTTTGGATCCGTTGAGATTTTGGATTTGGATCACATAAATGTGCACCCGAATTTAAAAAAAAAAGAGAAATTATTAACTACGCGCCTAAAGAGTCTAACTCATTATTACTTTGAAAAGAACCGTGAATTTTGCTAAATGATCCTCTCGTATTCTAAGTACTTTTATATGGCCATTATTATGGGCCTTGCTAAATGATTAGACTGCACACCTAAAAAAAATATTACTATCAATCACGTGAGGACTATGTTATGGAAATTATTGTGAATAAGAGATGGTATATATTGATAAGTGCAAAAGCATAAGGCAGTGTGCTGGCTACGTAGTAATGTGAGCCTTTGTTATAACAGATATAATTTCAAAAAAAAAAAATCTCTCATGCTTGCTTTACATAGAGGGAATATTCATTCTTTAAGTTTCTTTTAAATAAAATAACTTTGCTACAATAATATGTACGTAACATAATTTTGTTTTCAATCAGAAATAAGCCTTACGGGTAGACGAAACCCCTGGAAAATATCACACACCAACAACACAGCTGCGGGTAAAGTTAAAGATGGAAACAAAGGGCCGAAACTCAAATTCTACTTTAATAACAAATTTCAACCTTTAAAATAACTTAAAACCAAGAGCTTGTAATTAGACTACTACTCAGAAATTACAAGCTAAGTATCGTTTGGAATGTCAAAGTGGTGCGCCACTAAAATTGACTTTTAACATAAATCAGCACAAAGTGTTGCTTCACATTTCGTGTTTAACAAAACAATTAAGCAGAAGGCTAAGATTACTAACTAATAACTACATAGTTTCACACGATTCCTTCGCCAAATTCAGGAGTAGTTTCAATCGATTATTCATGTAGAATCGAGCAGAAATATAGAGAATGCCTTATGTGTACCTGATTTTTCAACAGAAATGAAAGAGAGGAATGTCAGTAGCAGCTCCAAACAGCAACAACAAACAACAGGAAATCAACCAAAACCAAAGAACAACAATTGTCTTGACCACTCCCCAGAGTCAGAATAAAACAGTACTCTTATCTCTGGATTTTCTCTTTTTGAATGTAAAACAATCTGCCTTTTTCAAAACCTAAGAGTGTATATGAAGATCTATTCTTTCGAGTGTGTGAGTGTGTTAGAGAAAAGCTGTTCTTTTCTCCCAAAATCTATCCTTGCTCTTTCTGTTTTTCAGTAAGTGTATATGTGTGTGAATCTCCTTCTTAAACTCTCCCTAAGAGTTCCCTTTTATAGACAAAAACCAGAAACCAAAACCGCTCATTTCTTATTTCCTTCCAGCTCTTATGAGCTCTTCTTGAATTAAGAATTTAAACCCCATGTGTATCCCCCGTTTAACTTTTTTCTCTTTATGGACTCCTTTTCCAGCTCTATGGAGCTTTGATAATTAACAAATTTATTTCTCTCATCCCATGAAGACCACTACTGGTTGTCCCTTATTATTAAACCATTTCTCTTTTGTTTAAACTAAATTGGTAGTGGCAGTCTGAACATTCTAAGTTCAGGCGTGCCTTGACAGCACATGGGCTACCACTCGAGCTTACTATCTTAGTTTAATTATTTCCCAACTTGGCTATCAAACGGTATGGACCCAATACAACAAACAACCAGTCCAATTCAACTAAAATAGCTTAAGCTTAAATCACGTTGAATCTCATAGCATTAAAACAAAGAATTTATCATAGCATTTAGACATGGCTCGACATTGCATTGGGTGGACAGTAGGCTCAGTCAAATATATGAAAACAGAACAAATCGAGGTAACAACAATTCAACAGAACTATGAGCACAACAAATTAATTAATGCAGAATCCCTTAATACATATTTCAAACTGAACAGAGCAGAGGAAAGAAAATAAACCAAGAAAAGAAGGAGAAGGAATGATTGACCATAAGAATGAATTGCAATGAAATTCAAACAAATAACAGAGAAGAAATAGAGAAAAAAAAACAAAGAAAAAAAAAGAAAAAGAAATACCTCGAAATTAAAGGTTAAGCTCTAAACTCGTCCAGTTGAAGTTCTGATTAGAACTTTTGAGGTCCAAACGGACCTTAATCAAGTGTTCTTGACTAAGAACAATTGACTAAGGTCAATTAAGACCCCAAATTCTTTGGGTTCTCCTTGGTTCGTTCAGTAACTTAACTTAAACTTTCGACCAATTCTGGCTTGATTCGAAGGCCAGCAGTGGTGACTTGGGGATGAGGGGGGTCAGATGGTTACGAGGTGTGATTTTGGGGTTAATTGGGAAGGCGCCGCCACTGGGATTTTGTGGCGGCTAACTAGGGTTCATGGCTACCAATTGATATTCGAAGGAATTCGGTATGATTCGAAGTTAGCTGATAGGGGGATCGGGATGGGGAGGTTGAGGCGAGTTTAGGGTGTAAAAATGGTGGTGTTTGGCCACCGTCCGCCGCCGCAGGCAAATTCAGGCGGGCGGAGGACGGCGGTGTGAGGCGGCGTTACAGGGGAGCTTTGGGTAAGGGTCGTTTGAGTGAAATGAAAGCGGCAGGGGTTTTGGGGGGTATTTTGGTGTATCAAAATAGGGTTTTTAATCTGGACCGTTGGATTAAGTGATCCAACGGCCTAGATTAAATGGGGCTGACCGGGTATGGGCTGATAACGGGTTGGGCAGGGGAGTTGTGCTTTGGGTAAGGGTTCAATATTTGGGCCTGGTTTTTGATTTAGAAAATTGGCCCAAATCCGATTTGTTTCCATTTTTTCATCTCTTTTTTTTCTTTTTTTCTTAATTTTCTTATATCATTTCAAACTAAAATTTAAAATCCTAATCACAAAAATAAAATTAACTTATTAAAAGTATTAATTGATCATCAATAACAATTAAACATACATAATTAAATACCAAATAAAATAAAATCACACAATTGGACAATAAATGGTAAAAAATGCAAAAATACCTAAATTTTTGTTATTTTCATTTTCGTAAAACAAACTTAAATACTCTAAATTACAAACATGAATTTACATGCAAATGCAAACATTTTTGTATTTTATATTAATTTAAACAATAGACATGCACACACAAAAACAAATGCAAAAATAATAAAAAATAACAAAAATTACAAAAATTACGCACAACACAAAACTATTTTATTTTTTTTGAATTTTTTAGGAGTGATTCTCATGTAGGGCAAAAATCACGTGCTCACAGCTGCCCCTCTTTGTGCGTAAACACGAAGAATTTTTCGTGCAAAGAATAATGAGCAAATATGAGCGATTTTTGCCTGTTTTGAGCACTCCGTGCAAAGCATTTTAAAAAGATCTTGACCGAGCCTTTGCTTCGGGAGGCTTCCTACATATCCTGGCTAAACAGGAATCAGGTCAATGTAGTTCGGGAAGTTTTGGTAGCTGGGACTACCGTGGACTGACACTTTGCTGTTACTGTTGCTATCGTTGCTGTTATTGCTGCTTACTACTTACTGACCTCCTTATTACACCAAAAGAGAAATTAAAGCCGAACTAGCTATGCTATCAAACTATGAGTTACAAGATTTCTATCTATGATTCTTTTGAAAACTTGATCTTGAATCTTAGCTGATTTGCTGTAGACCTCGATCTGAATCTTGATGTTCAACAAACTATACGTTCTTGTTTATTTTCTGTAACATTGAATGAAACAGAGTCGGCGGAGCTTGTTACTTCAATCATCTTCTGAGCAATCCGTGCCTTTATTTACTCCAATATTTGAACTCTTTTCTTTTGGTTCTTTTCTTCACTCTGGATTGATGTTCCATTTGTAGGTTATCTCGATCCTTGCGTCCCGAGGTCAAACCTAGTTAGACAACAAAACAAACAAAAGAACGAAATTTTTCTGCCCCAGTTTTGCTAGGAAAATTTCGTGAGTTAGTTGTGACACAGAAAGCGATTAAAAAGACTCTTTGGTATTAGGTAAGAAAATCACAATTTCACAAATAAACGTTCCACGGCTTTCTGGCCGAGATTTTGAAGAAGAGTTTCACGTCTTTCTGGCCGGAATTCAAACAATATCTAACGGTTTTTTGGCCGTCAGACCCTCGGTTTTTTTGCCGGGGTTAAAGTAAATGGCTCCGCAGTTTTCTGACTGGGAGATCCTCGGTTTTCTGACCGGGAAAAAAAGTTTCACGGCTTTCTGGCCAGAATTCAAACAATGTCTAACGGTTTTTTGCCGTTAGACCCTCGGTTTTTTTGACCGGGGTTAAAGTAAATGGCTCCGCAGTTTTCTGACTTGGAGATCCTCGGTTTTTGACCGGGGATAAAAGTTTCACGGCTTTCTGGCCGGAATTCAAACAATGTCCAACGGTTTTTTGGCCGTCAGATCCTCGGTTTTTTGGCCGGGGTAAAAGTAAATGGCTCCGCAGTTTTTTGACTGGGGAGATCCTCGGTTTTTTGACCGGGGATAAAGTTTCACGGCTTTCTGGCCGGAATTCAAATAATATCTAACGGTTTTTTGGCCGTCGGATCCTCGGTTTTTTGGCCGGGGTAAAAGTAAATGTCTCCGTAGTTTTTTGACTTGGAGATCCTCGGTTTTTTGATCGGGGATAAAAGTTTCACGGCTTTTTGGCCGGAATTCAAACAATGTCTAACGGTTTTTGGCCGTCAGACCCTCGGTTTTTTGGCCGGGGATAAAAGTAAATGGCTCCGCAGTTTTCTGACTGGGAGATCCTCGGTTTTTTGACCGGGGATAAAAGTTTCACGGCTTTCTGGCCGGAATTCAAACAATGTCTAACGGTTTTTGGCCGTCAGACCCTCGGTTTTTTGGCCGGGGTAAAAGTAAATGGCTTCGCAGTTTTCTGACTGGGAGATCCTCGGTTTTCTGACCGGGGATAAAAGTTTCACGGCTTTCTGGCCGGAAAGACCCTCGGTTTTTCTGACCGGGGTCCAAACAGATATTGGACCGATATGATTTGATTCTCTTTTTTGGAGTTTTCATTTTCTTTTCTTTTATTCTTCCTTTTGGGCCTTCTTTTAGGCTTTCTTTTTAACCATCAACAAATGCATAAGATAAAGCTCTAAAAGGAAACTTCCCTTTTTGTGTGTTTTCCTTGTTCCAAAGCCATTTCAATGCTTGCGTACTTCACTTCTTTGAGTTGTACCTTCTTCTTGCACAATTAAATAGACCTGCTTTCAACAAAGAACATCTTATCAGTTGAAAAATTGGTTGACTTTTTGGCCTTGATTATCTTCATTGCTTGATCGTTTTCCCATTTCCATTGAGAAGTTCGCTACCAATTGTCTTTGGGGTGACTTCTTTTCAAACTGACCGGGTTCATTCCCGGGATTCCACGAGGATTTTCTGTGTGGTTTTTATCCTTCTGCCTTATTCCGTTTCTTCTAAGACCTTAGCCTTCGATTTCCATTTCCTTTCTAAACTCCGTTCCTTTGGAAACAATCGATCATTACGATCTAATCGGGGATTGTATCAATACACCACTGATGCTGTTTTTCTTTTCTTCTTTACCAGGCGGAGTCCTGTAAAACCGGTCCTGTCGCCTTCCTTTGTAATAGTTTTAGAATTAAAATTAAACCGAAAGGGATTCAAAGAAAATGAACAAAGAATGGAAAAGCGTATCGAAGATAGAGGAGTCCCTTTCGGGGGAAAAGAATGACTTATCTGAGGTATATGCCGACTTTAACCAACATGACATGCTTCTCGGACTAGATGCTTGATCGTCACAAACTCCCAATTTATTATGAACCAGAACGGGTCTATATTTCCGAGCTAAGGAGCCGTGCCAGGACCTCTTGTGGTGAAAACAACCTTTTCGGTTGATAGCGCCCTTTTGCGGGTTTTCGCCAATCGACCTCTCTCATTTCTCTTCTTACCATCGCCAGATAGCACTCTTTGCGAGTTTTTACCAACAAGCTCTCTCATTTTGTATTTCTCTACTTCCATCGTCTTATGGTGCCCGAAGGTTTTCACCAATAAGACTCTCTCATTTTATTTCTTTTCATTCCAGGAACTTCGGACTGCAACAGTGATGTTTTCACAGCTTCCAATCGATCTTGAAGGACTTGTACTTGGTTTGGGTAACAAGAATTGTGGAAAAAATTACAACTTTGGAATCATCTTGACGGACCTTAAACCGAATCAACAATATCATCTGCCCCAGTTTCATTTTTTGGGGAAACTGGGATTTTTGGTTTGGTGTGACTGAACCTCGGGGAGAGGTTGCCTACGTATCCTTTCGGAATCAAGTCAGAACGTAGTTCAGGAACTTTGTTTTGTTTTGTTTTGTTTGGTTTTTGGTTTTTTTTTTTTTTTTATTTGGATTCCAAAGAGGGTAGTCAAAGAAAGGTAACCGACTCAAAGGGTTTACAAAAGGGTTGGTAGTGTTTGGGTAGCGGGAATAAAAGCCTTCAATCATTTCGACTTGTGAGGACCTCATCGAAGCAAGTTCAGACATAATACCTTTTCACAGCATCTGCATTCACAGCCGTTTCAGGATCTTTTCCTTCCATGTCTCCCAAGTATAATGCTCCTCTTGGCAGTATCTTCCTGATGATGTATGGTCCTTTCCAATTAGGAGCGAATTTTCCTTTCGCTTCCTCGTGATGTGGAAAAATGCGTCTTAAAACCAACTGACCTACTTCGAAATTTCTCGGTCGTACTTTCTTGTTGTAAGCACGAGCCATTCTTTGTTGGTACAGTTGTCCATGACAGACCGCAGCCATTCGCTTTTCATCGATCAAAGTTAATTATTCCAAACGAGTCTTAACCCACTCGCTATCTTCAATCTATGCTTCAATAATCGTACGAAGTGAAGGAATTTCTACCTCTACCGGTATCACGGCCTCGGTTCCATAGACTAGCAGGTATGGAGTTGCTCCTACCGATGTGCGTACTGTAGTACGGTATCCCAATAAAGCGAACGGTAATTGTTCATGCCATTGTCTAGAACTTTGGATTATCTTTCTCAAAATCTTCTTAATGTTTTTGTTCGCTGCTTCCACGGCACCATTGGCTTTGGGCCGATAAGGAGTGGAGTTCCTATGCGTTATTTTGAATTGCTCGCATATTTCTTCCATCAAATGACTATTCAAATTCGCAGCATTGTCCGTGATGATAGTTGCGGGTATACCAAAACGACAGATAAGATTTGAGTGTACAAAATCCACCACAGCTTTCTTAGTGATCGATTTGAGAGTGACGGCTTCGACCCATTTTGTGAAGTAATCGATAGCCACCAGTATGAATCGGTGCCCATTCGAAGCCTTCGGCTCAATCGGGCCGATGACATCCATTCCCCAAGCGACAAATGGCCACGGCGCTGACATAGGATGCAACTCAGTTGGAGGTGCATGAATCAGATCTCCATGTACCTGGCATTGATGGCATTTTCGGACAAAACCGAAACAATCTTTCTCCATGGTCATCCAATAATAACCCGCTCGAAGGATTTTCTTGGCTAAAACATACCCATTCATATGAGGTCCGCATACTCCTGCATGTACTTCGTGCATGATTCTTCCCGCTTCTTCGGCATCAACACATCTTAAAAGGTTAAGATCCGGGGTTCTTTTATACATGACCTCGCCGCTCAAAAAGAAACCACCTGCATGTCGCCTAATGGTCCTCTTTTGATCTCCAGTAGCATGTTCTGGGTATTCTTGCGTTTTCAGAAATCTCCTGATATCGTAATACCATGGCTTGACGCTTGGTCCTTCTTCGATTGCATTGCAATAACCGTGTCTTTCCCTGATTTGAATTTCCAAGGGATTGACATGGGCGTTGCCCGGATAAGGTAGCATTGAAGCTAAAGTGGCAAGTGTGTCAGCTAGTTCATTGTGACATCGTGGGATATACCTGAACTCTATCAATGCAAATCGCTTGCTAAGAATATTCACGTGATGTCGGTAAGGGAGGAGTTTAACGTCCCGAGTTTCCCATTCACCTTAAGATTGTTTGATAATTAGATCCTGAATCTCCCATGATCAACAAATCTTCGACACCCTGATCAATTGCCATGTTCATGCCCATGATACAAGCTTCATACTCAGACGTATTGTTCGTGCAGAAGAAACGGAGCCTAGCCGTGGCCGGGTAATGCTGACCAGCAGGAGAGATCAAGATTGCCCCAATCCCTACACCTTTAGCGTTTACCGCCCCATCGAAAAACATTTTCCAAGCATGATTGTCTTCCGAAACAACTTCTGTCGTATTTACCTCTTCATCAGGAAAGTAGGTATTCAATGGTTGATACTCTTCGTCGATCGGGTTCTCGGCCAAATGGTCTGCCAATGCTTGGGCCTTCATTTCCGTGCGAGTGACATAGACTATGTCAAACTCAGTGAGCAGGATTTGCCACTTTGCCAATCTTCCGGTGGGCATCGGTTTCTGGAATATATACTTCAAAGGATCCAACCGACTAATGAGGTGAGTCGTATGGGCTTGGAGGTAGTGTCTCAATTTCTGAGCGACCCAAGTTAAAGCACAACACGTTCTTTCCAGCAAAGTGTACTTGACCTCATAACTAGTGAATTTCTTGCTCAGGTAGTAAATCGCACTGCTCTTTCTTCTCCGTCGCATCACGTTGTCCGAGGACACACCCAAAAGAGTTTTCCAAGACTGTTAAATACAAGAAAAAAGGTCTCCCTGGCTCTGGCGGGACCAAGACCGGAGGGTTTGACAAATATTCTTTGATTTTATCAAAAGCTTCTTGACATTTTGTTGTCCATTTGATTGCAGCGTCCTTCTTCAACAACTTGAATATGGGTTCACATGTAGAAGTCAACTGAGCGATGAACCTACTGATGTAGTTCAGTCGGCCTAGAAGACTCATTACATCTTTCTTTGTTCTGGGAGGAGGTAAATCCCGGATGGATTTTATTTTTGTGGGGTCTAATTCGATACCTCTTCTACTGACTATGAAACCCAAAAGTTTACCTGACGGGACTCCAAAAGCGCATTTGGCTGGATTCAACTTCAAATCGTACTTCCGCAACCTCTCGAAGAATTTCCTCAAGTCTCGCACATGATCGCCCTGAGTTCTGGATTTGATGATCACATCGTCCACGTACACCTCTATTTCCTGATGCATCATGTCGTGGAAAATGGCAGTCATAGCTCTCATGTACGTTGCTCCCGCGTTTTTCAAGCCGAATGGCATGACTCTGTAGCAGTAAGTCCCCCAAGGTGTGGTAAAAGCAGTCTTCTCGGCGTCCTCTTCATCCATCAACACTTGATGATATCCCGCATAACAATCCACAAACGACTGTATCTCATGTTTGGCACAATTATCAACAAGGATGTGGATGTTCGGTAAAGGAAAGTTATCTTTAGGACTCGCTTTATTCAAATCTCGGTAGTCAACACACACTCGAGTTTTTCCGTCCTTCTTTGGCACGGGCACAACATTAGCCAACCACGTGGTGTATTGTACCACTCGAATTACCCCTGTTTTAAACTGCTTAGTGATTTCTTCTTTGATTTTATCACTGATGTCAGTCTTGAACTTTCTTTGCTTCTGTTGCACTGGGCGACAGTCAGGGTAGATTGGTAATTTGTGCACCACTAGGTCAGCTCCTAATCCTGGCATGCCGTCGTAAGACCAAGCAAACACGTCTTTAAATTCAAACAAGAGTTGGAATATCGCATCTCGTGTTTTCTCATCTGTGTGGATGCTTATCTTGGTCTCTCGGACCTCTTCATCAGTTCCCAAATTAACCGGTTCGGTGTCATTCAAGTTCGGCTTAGGTTTATTCTAGAAATGTTCCAATTCTCGATTTATTTCTCTAAAAGCCTCGTCTTCATCGTATTCCGGTTCTTGGTTCATTATTTCCAGATTAGGTGGCGTGTTTGGATTTGAGCATGAGTTCCGCAAGCATGTCATGTTATTTAAAGCCGCATTATTAGGACTGAAAAGGAAGAATAAATAGAAAAAATTAGAAAGAGTGCAAAAATAAGGAAATATTTATTTTATTTTCTTGGAATTTTCTGAAAACAAATAAAATTACATTGGGGAAACCAAAATACAAGAAAACAAAGCAAAGCATCCAAGCTACGTCCTGAAGTAACTTGTGATGAAGGAAAAACGACAGGACAAATCTACCAGAACTCCCGCGTGATTAGGAAGGGTGTGGTTTTCCAATTTTGCAATTTAGCTTCAGGGCCCACATACAGCACCTCAGCGGTGCTTGTTCCTTCTCCCGATTGGATCATATTAACATCATAGAGCATTTGCCTCATGGCCCCACATATTTCTTCAATTTCCTCCGCTGTAAAGACCTCGTCTTCTTCTTCTTCACCGTACCTTGGTCGGACAAAAGTTTGGTACAGATGTGGCAATGGTTGCCGCAGAACCCATCCTTTCTCCTTTCTCTTGTTGGCCCATCTTTCATCTTCAGGGGTTGGGCGAAAGCCCACTCCGAAAAACTTTTCAGCTACAGGTAAAGTTATCAGCTTCGGCACTCCTTGTAGGGACTTTCCCAGACCTTTTCCCGGCTAGAAGCCATGTTTAATCATTTCTTTCGCCACCATGATGGAGGCATTAGACAAAAAAGGTTGGGGGAGAGGGTTCCCTTCTTCGTGTTGATCCGCCAACACAATCTCGAAAGCTTGATAGACAATGTTTTCGCTTCCCGCTTCCGCTTCTAAGCAAGGGATGGATGGATCTCGATAAATTGATTGCTCGTCTTCCCCGTGGACCACGATCTCTTGTCCCTTGTGCTCAAATTTCAACATCTGATGGAGGGTAGAGGGCACAGCTCCGGCCGCATGAATCCATGGTCTCCCTAGAAGAAAATTGTAAGAAGTGTCCATATCCAAAACTTGGAATGTCACTTCGAAGTCCACCGGGCCGATGGTCATAATTACATCAATCTCTCCGACGGTGTCTCTTTTTACACCGTCAAAAGCTCGCACACATATGTTGTTAGGCCGAATCCTTTCAGCTCCGATTCCTATGCGGCCTAAAGTGGAAAGCGGGCATATGTCCACCCCTGAACCACCATCAACCATGACCCTCTTCATGTAGTAGCCTTCGCTTTTGACAGTCAAATGCAAAGCTTTATTGTGGGCGGCACCTTCCAAAGGCAAATCAGCTTTATTGAAAGAAATCTGATTGATCGCGAAGAACCTCTCTGTCATTCTTTCAAGTTGTTCGGATGAAGTCTCAATAGGCACATACGCCTCATTCAAGGCTTTTAGCAAAACCTTCTGATGTTCAGTAGACTTCATTAGAAGGGACAACATTGACACCTGTTCTGGGCATTTGCGCAGTTGGTCTATCACCTCATAGTCAGGCATTTGCATATTTTGAAAAAATACCTCTGCCTCCTCAGCACTTACGGGTTTCTTTGATGGGAAACGCCTTTGTGTGGCGTTATTTACCTCCTGTGTGTTTAAGTACTTCTGCCCTAGGACGCTCTCAGATGAATTTCCCCTAATCTCTTTCCCTTTGCGCGTAACAAGTGTTCGTTGGTAGCTCCAGGGTACTGCGGATGGATCTGTCATTGGTTTTTGTTGCACGCGTGCAATAACCACAGGTTCATCTGGTTTTCGGGCCACATAAGTTCCCTTTGGTACATACATTTATGTTTCTCTCTTTAAGTGGAACTTCTTGGGGGCACCTATGGACAATGGTTTTTCCACTCTACCTCGTGGGAGGTAAAAGACTCCACTCTTCCGAGACGATGCTTTCAATTCAATCGTCTTTTCAGATTTGGTTTCAAGAACTTCAACCTTTTTCCCCATCTTCTCCTGTTTTGGGGTAGCCTCAGGACGCTTCTCTATGTTGGCAATGGCGATTATCGCTTTTAAAGCTGGGTCAAATTCCTTATCGTCACAAATCATTCCAATCACTGGCCCATTGTTGTGGGCCGGTAATGGGTTGTTTGTCACATTTGGGATGTCTTCATCTGCGAAGACAATCCTCCCTTGATTGATCAATTCTTGTACTGCCTTCTTCAACGTCCAACAATTGTCAGTACTGTGTCCTTCAACACCCGAATGATATGCACAGTATATTCCTCTCTGGTAGGCAGGAGAATCTGGATTCTGCCTGTTCTGAGGAACATGCTGCAGTAGGTTTTCTTGCCTGAGTTTTGGGAAAAGAGTGGAATATGGCTCCCTAATCGGTGTAAAGCTCATTTTGGGTTGCTCACGGTGTCGGGTGTTGTTTGGCCGTGGATTATACTGGTTTGGGTAAGGGGGTTGGTTTCTCTGGAAAGGAGGTGGATTCCTGTTGGCTGGTGGCTGTGGCCGTGCCAGAGGTTGAATGTTCATGACTGCATAAGGTGGAGGCGGAGGAGCATAAGCCATGCCGTGATGTGGATAGTAATGTTGGGGGACCCTGTCGGAGAATACCTGTCTTGAGGTTCGATATCTCCTGTCTTCTACTGCCGCCATGGCAGTTTCCTCTTTCTTCTTCCTTCTGGGCATCTCTCCAGACCCGCCTTTGATGGCTTGGGAAGTTGCCCGAATGGCCGCTTGACTCAAAATTCGCCCTGTTTTCAAGCCATTTTCTACCATTTCTCCGATCTTGATTGCTTCGGCGAAAGGTTTTCCCATCGCCGACATCATATTTTGAAAGTAGTCTGGCTCTTGAGCTTGGAGAAAAGTCGTGACCATTTCAATGTCGTCCGTAGGGGGTTTTACCCTAGATGCTTGCTCTCGCCATTTGATGGCGTATTCTCTGAAGCTTTTCGAGGGCTTCTTCTTTAAGTTCGATAGAGAATTCCTGTCTGGCGCAATATCGATGTTGTATTGGAACTGTTTCACAAAATCTCTGGCCAGATCATCCCAGATGTGCCATCGAGATATGTCTTGATCCATATACCATTCCGATGCTATTCCGACCAAACTTTCTCCGAAGTACGCCATCAACAATTCTTCCCTGCCGCCGGCACCCCGCAATTGATTGCAGTATTTCTTCAGATGAGCAATGGGGTCGCCATGTCCGTCATACTTTTCGAACTTTGGTGTCTTAAAACCTGATGGTAAGTGGACGTGCGGGAACATGCATAGATCGGTGTAAGATACACTTTTCTGTCCACTTAGACCTTGCATGTTTTTCAGGCTTTGTTCCAAACTCCACATTCTTTTTGCCATCTCATCCTGCTCGGGGGCCTTTGGATTTTGGTTTGGTAGAAACTCATATCGAGGTGGCTGAGGATATATATTGGCTGCAACCTGGGTATGGTCCTGTGTAAGTGGTGGTGCTGGGAATGTAAAGGATGAGGAGTCGAAGAAATGAGCATGTGCGGTGGGGTGCGTTGTGACTGGAACTGGCAACTCAACCGACGTTCTTGCAGATGTATCATGTGGTGTCACCCGAGGATGGGAGGTGGAGGGTGATTCAGAGAGGTTTGTAGCATTAGAATACCCGAATAGAGTAGGCGGATAATTGATGGGGGTATTTGAAATTCCGCTTGACCTGAGAAGAATTTCAGGGAACCCAGGGATCAGACTCGGGGCTCTTTCCCGTTGTTCCAATCGTCCAACATCTCGAGCATGCGGCAACGCAACATTCTATTCTCCTCCAAAGCTGCCGACTCAGTAGCCGGGATGGTTGTCAACGAGCTTTCCTCTGAAACGGGAATGGTTGCTAAAGGCATTTCTGAAGACATGTCGGCACCCTTTTTTGATCTAGTAAAATAGGAATGAGTACTTTCAGGCTGCCGAACTTTTCCTTTGGACCTTGTGAAGTACGAATGTGGTGCCATATTACCACAAAATCAACCACTTTTACTAAAACCTGGAGTTTGGCAAACAAACGGTTAGTCTGAAACAACATAACGGATAAGTAATCTCACGTTAGGTGTGATGCACTTATACAGGTGATGATGTTGCTACATGTATTCGTTTGCGATGCGTCATTCCGGTTTGTATTTTCCTTCGCATTCATCCTTTATCAATCTTCTTTTTCTTTTAACTTCTCCCCCCCCTTTTTTTTATTAAATTTTTTTTTTTAGTGATGGTCGAATCTTATGTGGATTGCCTACGTATCATGTCCCCGCATGAATCAGTTTTATTTTTTTTTTTAGTGATGGTCGAATCTTATGTGGATTGCCTACGTATCATGTCCCCGCATGAATCAAACCGGGCGTAGTTCGGAAATAATAGACATAAGATATGAATGAAATGTTCATGAATTTTATTTCAACAAACTTCAAACTTGAAACACTTTGCAAAATGACAACAATGGAGAAAAACTTTTAAAAGGACAAACAGACTCGAAAACAACAGACTCTTCTAAGCATGTTCCAACGCCTCGAATCTTTGCGCCCGGGGGGCGTTGTTTGGCCTTGCTGCAGTTCTTGGTGTAAGATCTTTCTGTATACTCCCCAATTCCGCCATGACTTGGTGGACACATTCCATGATTGAAGAGAAGAGGGCAGGCCGAGGTACTCGTTCGCAAGTCAAACACCTCATAGTAATGTAGTGCCCGATCTCATTGATCCTGGTCCTGATCATGTCTTTTTCTCTGAGCAGCTGCCCTATGTGTCTGTTCTTTGCCCCTAATACTTGAGAGTTGCCGGAGATATGGTCCAAGAGCCTGTCTATTTGCCTTTCCATCCGCGCCATCAAGTTGTGACAACGGTCTCTATCTGCTTTTAGCATCCTGGACTTGCCTGAGAGCTCGCTCTCTAAGAGTGGCATTTGCCTTTCTCAAATTAACGATGATTGCATCATAGTCTTTCTCTACTTGTTGCAGACGGAGTGCTTCTTGGAGGGCTGCTCTCTTCCATTTTGTCCGGACTGCAACCAAAGCCGCTTTTGCCTTCTCCAAGTCTTCTTGGTGTTCAAAGGCTTTCCTTTCCAAATTGTTTATCAGCATCTGATCACTCCGACTCCTCCTTGACCTCTCTGCGGCCAATTGCATCTCTCGAATTTGAGTTTGGAGTGTTTCTCTTTCCTCCTCCCAGCTGGCCCTTTCCCGATCGAAGTCAGCCTGTTGTATGTCCATGGCCGCTTCCAGAATTCCTTTGTCTTCTTTTAAAGTGTTGATGCAAGATTGGAAATTTTACGCTGTCTCATGCTCAGCCTCCCTAACTCTGGCTTCTATTTCTCTCTCCCAATCGACGGCATACTTCACTGACCTTTCTGACCTTTGCTCCGGTATTGATTGGTTGTGGAACCATTCAAGATAAGCGAGACTCACTTCTCCCCGTTCTCGATCGGCAACCATCTCGTTGATGTCGAAGAGTCGACTACCGAACCATACCTTCTGTGCATAAGTCTCCCTCGGGGTCTCTTTCGTCACAAATTCCCATGTAAATGATCGCATATCCTCAATTGGGGCCCTTTTCTGTTATCTTCCCAACTGCCGCATGACACGTAGTGGGGCATATGGTTGGAAACCCTTGAAACCCATTAGTATGTAGAATGGGCGGTATGTCGACATATGCATGATTTTGGCGGAAGGGAACCAATAATAATTCCAGGTAAGTTGATCCGCTCTCAAAGAGTTGAGAAGTTCTTGCCAAGTCCTCAAGTCTTCTGGAAGGTTACAACGGGCGGCTCTGTTTGTATGACAGCGAATATAATTCAGCCAATCTGCTTTGAAGTTTATCACAATTGGGTGACGATAGAGATGTTCTATAAACCACATTTGTAATAAGATATTACAACCTTCAAAATAGTCTTGTCCTTCTTGGCACCGAGTTAAGGCCCGGAAGATGTCTCCTAGTATCATCGAAAGAACAGTGTGTTCCTCGTTGCTCTGTAGATATGAGACCACTGCAGCTAAACGGATTCTGATGCGTCCGCCACGTTCGGAAAAACCATGGTTCCCAAAAAAGCGATCATAAAAGCATAGATTCTTAAATCTCCCCAGGCGTCATAATTCAGCTGGTTAACAAATTCAGCGTTTGAGAATTTCTCAAACCCTTTCTTATCACCAAATCTGTCGTAGAGATAATCTAGTGGCACCCAACCGTTCTCCAGACAACCCAGGGGAACCCGCCGGAGACATAACTTTTTCAAGAAATTATTCACACCCATCTGCCTAGGAGCTGCATGTCTCATCTTGTGCAAATCTCTTCCGAGTCCTGTGAGTCCGCCCAATTCTTCCAAAGTGGGTATCATTTCGCAATCCCGGAATCTGAACACATTGCTTGTTGAGTCCCAAAAACTCACTAAAGCTCTGATCACATTTTTGTCCGGTTTTATCATCATGATGTCCGGAAGAAACTTGAGGTGCTTGTGAACTTGATTTCTTTCCCAAGCTGAAAAACTAGTCCACCATTTACAGAGCCGATCCGGGGTTTTGTCCTGGACCATGAACATAGGTGGCATTTCGTCTCTCACCCTTTTCTGGCCGATTCGTTGCGAGGAAGTCATGCTGATCCTAGAAAAGATAAAGAAATGGACTTGAGATTTTTTCAATTTTTTTTTTATTATATAAAAAAACCAATCTTGTTAATACGGCCTTTCAGCATTTGAAGAAGATTTGAAGGCTGTATAACAGGATACCAGTGTGATGTCTATATTCCGTTTTGCGAAATTAGTCCTCCGGCGCCCTTTTGAGGCGTTTGGCTATTTTTGCAAAATTTCCTAACTCTCGACTAAGAACAAAAATCCTAATTTTAATATTTTATTATTGTTTTTTTCTTTAAAAAAAATCAGTATTAGTTGAGCCCGATATGGGTTGCCTACGTATCTCATGTTTGGTGAGAATCAAACTTGCGTAGTTCGAAAATAAAAGAACTAAATCATTTTAAGAAAAGAAAACAAACTATTTTTAAACAACATTTCTAAAACAAATTATTTTCAAAGGAACTAAGAAAATTTATTTGGAAAATTTTTTTTTTTTTTGCATTTTTTTTTCAAAATTATTTTCAAAGAAACTAAACTATTTTCGTAAAATTAAGAAAATTTATTTGGAATTTTTTTTTTGCATTTTTTCAAAATTTATTTTTTTAAGAACTAACTATTTTCGTAAAAATTAAGAAAATTTATTTGGAATTTTTTTTTGCATTTATCAGAATTTATTTTCAAAGAACTAACTATTTTCCATAAAACTATTTTGACTATATACCCTGACGTTTTCCACTTCTTCCTCTCTTTTTAACAAACCGGTCGGCATGTAAGATCGAAACAAATAAATGCACACGGAAAGATGCAACAAGTTGGTCTTTTGTTTCAGGTACACCTGTCCTAGACAGGCCCAACCCCTGTGTTGAGCCTCCTAAGTCAAATATGTACATGATGCAAATAAACGTTCCTATCGGGGATCCGGCATAAGGTTTTTGTTATTCTAAGTCATCATCCTGTTGGAAAAGTGTCTAGACCTGGCTTTAACTCGAGCGGACAACTCGAGCCGAAGAGTGTCGGTGCACCGGTAGCATGGCTTTCCGGCTTAATTGACAAAACTCTCCGCCTAAACATGTGTGACTACAAAATCCTTCACCGGGTGCCAAGCACCACAGCTATCTTGAGAAAAATGGGCTATGTCCAGCAAATGCCCGGTATTGTATTTCAAAAGACTCAGAAGAGAAAAATGGGTATCGGCACAATTTATATACATTTCACAAAATATCAAAGCGGTAAAGCAACATTTAGCATATTAAATATAAACATGTAATAAAATCAGATAATAAATAAGCCAAATAAAATAATTATTCAAAGCTCGAATTCTTAAACCCTGAACCAGTGGTTCTGGGTTTGTTTCCCCAGCAGAGTCGCCAGAGCTGTCACACCTCCTTTTGGCGCGCCCGCTACCCGGGGGTAGAAGCGTAAGGGAGTTTTTCCAATTTAAGTGACAATATTCGAAACGAGATTATTCTATTTATTTCAGAGTCGCCACTTGGAATAAATTAAGGTGTCCTAAGTCACCGATTTATTTAAATCCCGAATCGAGGAAATTTTCGACTTTCCAAATGAAGTCTGCGAACCAGAAATTCTAAGTAAGGAATTCTGTTGACCCGAGGGAAGGTGTTAGGCACCCCGGATCCCGTGGTTCTAGCACAGTCGCTTCAACTATTATAAATGGCTAAAAATATCTGATTTTATACATGTTAAACCTACGTGCAAATTTTACCTTTTGACTGCTTTTATTATTATTATTAGTTTTCTTTTAAGAATTACAGCGTCTCAAAAAATGTATCTCGAACAACTTCGTACTAGTACACTCACGGTTGGCAACACATTTTGGATCCATTGATATTTTGGATTTGGATCACATAAATGTGCACCCGAATTTAAAAAAAAAAGAGAAATTATTAACTACGCGCCTAAAGAGTCTAACTCATTATTACTTTGAAAAGAACCGTGAATTTTGCTAAATGATCCTCCCGTATTCTAAGTACTTTTATATGGCCATTATTATGGGCCTTGCTAAATGATTAGACTGCACACCTAAAAAAAATATTACTATCAATCACGTGAGGACTATGTTATGGAAATTATTGTGAATAAGAGATGGTATATATTGATAAGTGCAAAAGCATAAGGCAGTGTGCTGGCTACGTAGTAATGTGAGCCTTTGTTATAAAAGATATAATTTCAAAAAAAAAAAAAAAATCTCATGCTTGCTTTACATAGAGGGAATATTCATTCTTTAAGTTTCTTTTAAATAAAATAACTTTGCTACAGTAATATGTACGTAACATAATTTTGTTTCCAATCAGAAATAAGCCTTACGGGTAGACGAAACCCCTGGAAAATATCACACACCAACAACACAGCTGCGGGTAAAGTTAAAGATGGAAACAAAGGGCCGAAACTCAAATTCTGCTTTAATAACAAATTTCAACCTTTAAAATAACTTGAAACCAAGAGCTTGTAATTAGACTACTACTCAGAAATTACAAGCTAAGTATCGTTTGGAATGTCAAAGTGGTGCGCCACTAAAATTGACTTTTAACATAAATCAGCACAAAGTGTTGCTTCACATTTCGTGTTTAACAAAAGAATTAAGCAGAAGGCTAAGATTACTAACTAATAACTACATAGTTTCACACGATTCCTTCGCCAAATTCAGGAGTAGTTTCAATCGATTATTCATGTAGAATCGATCAGAAATATAGAGAATGCCTTATGTGTACCTGATTTTTCAACAGAAATGAAAGAGAGGAATGTCAGTAGCAGCTCCAAACAGCAACAGCAAACAACAGGAAATCAACCAAAACCAAAGAACAACAATTGTCTTGACCACTCCCCAGAGTCAGAATAAAACAGTACTCTTATCTCTGGATTTTCTCTTTTTGAATGTAAAACAATCTGCCTTTTTCAAAACCTAAGAGTGTATATGAAGATCTATTCTTTCGAGGGTGTGAGTGTGTTAGAGAAAAGCTGTTCTTTTCTCCCAAAATCTATCCTTGCTCTTTCTGTTTTTCAGTAAGTGTATATGTGTGTGAATCTCCTTCTTAAACTCTCCCTAAGAGTTCCCTTTTATAGACAAAAACCAGAAACCAAAACCGCTCATTTCTTATTTCCTTCCAGCTCTTATGAGCTCTTCTTGAATTAAGAATTCAAACCCCATGTGTATCCCCCGTTTAACTTTTTTCTCTTTATGGACTCCTTTTCCAGCTCTATGGAGCTTTGATAATTAACAAATTTATTTCTCTCATCCCATGAAGACCACTACTGGTTGTCCCTTATTATTAAACCATTTCTCTTTTGTTTAAACTAAATTGGTAGTGGCAGTCTGAACATTCTAAGTTCAGGCGTGCCTTGACAGCACATGGGCTACCAATCGAGCTTACTATCTTAGTTTAATTATTTCCCAACTTGGCTATCAAACGGTATGGACTCAATACAACAAACAACCAGTCCAATTCAACTAAAATAGCTTAAGCTTAAATCACGTTGAATCTCATAGCATTAAAACAAAGAATTTATCATAGCATTTAGACATGGCTCGACATTGCATTGGGTGGACAGTAGGCTCAGTCAAATATACGAAAACAGAACAAATCGAGGTAACAACAATTCAACAGAACTATGAGCACAACAAATTAATTAATGCAGAATCCCTTAATACATATTTCAAACTGAACAGAGCAGAGGAAAGAAAATAAACCAAGGAAAGAAGGAGAAGGAATGATTGACCATAAGAATGAATTGCAATGAAATTCAAACAAATAACAGAGAAGAAATAGAGAAAAAAAACAAAGAAAAAAAAAGAAAAAGAAATACCTCGAAATTAAAGGTTAAGCTCTAAACTCGTCCAGTTGAAGTTCTGATTAGAACTTTTGAGGTCCAAACGGACCTTAATCAAGTGTTCTTGACTAAGAACAATTGACTAAGGTCAATTAAGACCCCAAATTCTTTGGGTTCTCCTTGGTTCGTTCAGTAACTTAACTTAAACTTTCGACCAATTCTGGCTTGATTCGAAGGCCAACAGTGGTGACTTGGGGATGAGGGGGGTCAGATGGTTACGAGGTGTGATTTTGGGGTTAATTGGTAAGGCGACGCCACTGGGATTTTGTGGCGGCTAACTAGGGTTCATGGCTACCAATTGATATTCGAAGGAATCCGGTATGATTCGAAGTTAGCTGATAGGGGGATCGGGATGGGGAGGTTGAGGCAAGTTTAGGGTGTAAAAATGGTGGTGTCTGGCCACCGTCCGCCGCTGCAGGCGAATTCAGGCGGGCGGAGGACGGCGGTGTGAGGCGGCGTTACAGGGGAGCTTTGGGTAAGGGTCGTTTGGGTGAAATGAAAGCGGCAGGGGTTTTGGGGGGTATTTTGGTGTATCAAAATAGGGTTTTTAATCTGGACCGTTGGATTAAGTGATCCAACGACCTAGATTAAATGGGGCTGACCGGGTATGGGCTGATAACGGGTTGGGCAGGGGAGTTGTGCTTTGGGTAAGGGTTCAATATTTGGGCCTGGTTTTTGATTTAGACAATTGGCCCAAATCCGATTTGTTTTCATTTTTTCATCTCTTTTGTTTTTTTTTCTTAATTTTCTTAAATCATTTCAAACTAAAATTTAAAATCCTAATCACAAAATAAAATTAACTTATTAAAAGTATTAATTGATCACCAATAACAATTAAACATACATAATTAAATACCAAATAAAATAAAATCACACAATTGGACAATAAATGGTAAAAAATGCAAAAATACCTAAATTTTTGTTATTTTCATTTTCGTAAAACAAACTTAAATACTCTAAATTACAAACATGAATTTACATGCAAATGCAAACATTTTTGTATTTTATATTAATTTAAACAATAGACATGCACACACAAAAACAAATGCAAAAATAATAAAAAATAACAAAAATTACAAAAATTACGCACAACACAAAACTATTTTATTTTTTTTTGAATTTTTTAGGAGTGATTCTCATGTAGGGCAAAAATCACGTGCTCACACCGTCTGCTGGTCCATCACGTGAAAATTTGTTTCCAACGTGACCCGTCCCGCGAGGATGGGCAAGGTCACCTCTCCGGATATACGTTCCACTGCGTTGTTAAAATCGGTTTGTGTTATGCAGTAGGGTATTATCCTATCCTCGAGTGCTATCCGTGTAAGGACTCTCGGGTGGATGATACAAGCATCGCTTCCGTCATCGATCATAACTCTCTTGACATCCGTGTCAATAATACGCAAAGTAATAACTAAAGTATCGTAACGAGGAAAACAAAAACCGTCGGCATCAGACTTATCGAAGGTGATACTTCCTTCGAAGTTGTCATACCGTTCGTGGGAGATTGTCCATTTTAGCCCATGAGTGTTGGAAAATTTGACGTGGTTGATTCTTGAGTCATTGCCGTCACCAACAAATATATTTAGCCTCCACGTCGGGGAAGGCGTCTTTGGTGGTCCATGGGGTTGTTCTCACCCGCGTGCGAAGTTGATCTTTCCTTTGTCGCTGAGAAGCTCTTTCAGGTAACCTTGGTTTAACATTCTAACGACCTCTTATCGCAGGCCTATGCAATCTTCGGTCCTGTGTCCCTATTTCTGATGGAATTCGCACAAGACGTTTGACTTCCTTGTGGCGGGATCCGACTTCATCTTCTGAGGCCATTGCACCTTGGTGCAAAGCTTCTCCAGTGCGTACACTATTTTTGAAAAAGAGACACAAAAATTATGTGATGATAATAAAGGGGGCGTAACTCTTTCATTTCGGAGCAGGGCGATGTGCCGTTATAATGCATCAATGTGTCGGGGCGGCGGATGGGAAGATCTCGTGTATGAATGATGTCGTTCTCTATTGGAACGAAGGGAATGTTCCCGACATCCCTCGTGGTGTCAGTCTTTCCTTGTTTCCAATTGTATAGCTGTTAACCGTTGGGTTGGCCCTTTGTGATCGTCTTCGTCCGCTCGCACTTCGCCGTAGTAAGCATTGTGGATTTCCTCCCATGTCGTGGGGGGGGGGGGGGAGAGTGGTACTTCATGAAGCGGTTCGACAACTTCTTAGTCGCTCTGGAACCGTCCCTGCTTAGTCCGTTCTTGAAGGCAGTGACCGCCATCCCTTCCGACACGTTTGGCAGGCTCATTCTTACCCTGTTAAATCTGGCAAGGAAGTCCCTGAGCCCTTCACCTGTGGTTTGCCTGACGACAAAGATGTCGTTCACCCTTACCTCTACCTTTTTTGCACCTGCACGGGCGGTGACGAATTTATCCGCCATTTCCTCGAATGTTGATATTGCCTTGGCAGGCAGTTGGGAGTACCGTGTCAAGGCCCCTCTGGTTAGCGTCTCGCCGAACTTTTTCAGCAGCACTGATGGTACCTCCTCTTTTAATAGGTCGTTACCTTTTACGGGAGGTAACATAATGAATGAGATAGTCCTCGGGATCGGTGGTCCCGTCGTATACCCATAAGCAAGGGGGTATCTTGAAAGTTTTTGGGATGGAGTAGGAGGTAGCTTCTTCGGAGTATGGTTGCTCTACGAACCTCCCCATGTCGCGTTTTGGTAACAACTTAGGGGCTCCGGGAATTTTGTCGACCCTCTCCTGGTGTTCCTTCATCTGGTCGCGGAGAGCCTTGTTTTCGCTCTCCATTTCTTCCATCTTCCTCAGGATGGCGGTCGACATGTCATCATGAGTCTGTGTTTCGACGGTTGGTTGTTTACTCGCGTCTCTTCTTGTTCGTCCGCGGCAATGGCGGTACTCGTCGTTGGTATTGTTTTGACATTGCCCCGTGGTGGTTTTTCGACTAAGCCACTCAGGGTGCTTGTTAGCCACTCTTCCAGCAATTTCCTGACCGCCGAGGGTGCCTCTTTTGCAATAGATGTAGAAGCTCCTTTGCCATGCAAGGTCGTTGGATCTTCGGAGGGAGGAGGTGAGGTTTCTGCTTCTGGTGCGATGTCGGGGGTTGTGTTGGTGACAACATCGTCGCCAACCTCATTGAGAGAGCCAAGAAGATTGGTTGTGACCCCCATTATTGCTTTGGATCTAGTGTTGTTTTCGGCCATTTTTTGTTTTTTCGCGTGATATAGAGGAGATGGTTGGCTGATCTTTAGGTGGATACTATGATTTTGATTCTCGAAATCTCCACAGACGGCGCCAAATTGTTTGTCTCAAAAGTTATCGGTTACTTTATAAACTAGAAACAATCAAAAGATATGAGAGGGGTAAATCGTGATCAAATATAATGAACCTAAATATGAGATCAGTGTAATTATAATGTCAAGATACTTGCAAAAATGAATAACTTTTAAAGGTAATCTCTTATCACAATTGAGAGAGAATGATAGAGAGAGAAATTGGATTATTAGATAATAACACATGGTCCATTATAACACGGAAGCCTCCATTTATATAGAAGGGGAGCTTCATTACTAAAATTTAATCCGTCGAGGGGTAGTCGACGCCCTTTTAGAGGGGGCGTCTAAATATAAACGCCATCATTTATATTCTTACGTCTGCACTATACCCTCGTTGTAGGAGACGTAGGGAAGGGGTCGTACCCTTGTCATTTTGCGAACGTGGGGAAGGCTGTGCTCGGCCCCCTACGGTCAAGCCATATTTAGCCCTGTACAGTTCTATTGTGTGTACCATGGAACAAGTTCCTACTTTTACCCTCAAGGTGTACACACATGTCCTAACAGGCGTGGCTCGTAGAATATCCATCCGCACTTGTATTTTTGTAAACCACCATGACACCATCGTTGTAAATCTACCGCAAGTATGAGCACAAGACAACCACTACAATCAAGAATGTAGCTATATAGATACTGATACCATTGTATTTTGTAATGATCCATCAAGGGATGGAACTATAGATATAGAATGTCTCTTCCCTTATGCTACTACTGGTGCACCTGCACTACTCTCCTTGTATGCACCTTGAAGCAATGAAAATACTTAATCTTATAGACCACAAATGGAAAAAACACTCATCTTTCCCACAGAAAACAAAAAAGAAGAATTGAAAATACTCTGTAAGAAAACAAGTCATCATCTTCATCACCAGCTTTGCTTAGAAGTCTGATATAATTATCAATTAACATTCCTTCAATTATAATACACAAATACTTGACCCATTGTTACACGTCGTTCCAATTTCCAATTATTGTCCACATCCCCTCCCACAATTAGCTGAATGTATTATTGTTCCGTATTTATATTTAGGTCCCGATTAATCTAACGTGAATTTTATTAAAGATCTAAATAGGGGTGTACATTCGATTTATTGATTCTATTTTGACCCTTATCGATAATTACTTATCGATTATTGATTGTACATATGCTTATCGTTATCGTTTCAATAAGGTTTTGATTTTTTCGATTTCGATTTATCGGTTTTTGGGGCTTATCGATTCGGTTATCGATTATACCAATAAAAAAACTTGCGAGATTCCACGGAAAGTATATCGTTATAAACACGCCTTACTAATATGGACAAAAAGAAGCTAAAATAAGACAAACACCATTTATAACATATATAGTGTGTCAACAAGCACATCAACGAAACTAAAGTAAGAGATCAAATGTATGTCACCAACACTCCAAAGATATAATAAAAAATACATCATCACGGCTAATTTTATTTTTCCATTAATTTGAACTACATTTCCTTGAGCTTTAAATATCATCATTTCTTAAAGAGAGAATATCATTACTAGCCCTTCGCTGAATACTTATATCAGCCGCTAGCCATAAATAAATCTAGACATTTTATAGCCCAAAACTTACTTTAAAGATTAGCCGAGTTCAGCTCTGAATACTTATATCCCCTTTTTTTTTCAACTGATCAACGCTGTTTGTTTTTTCCCATCAAAATTTTCTCTATATGAGATATGCTCGGGTTCAGCTCTGCTCCAGTGAGATATGCTCCAGTTAATATCAATGGTTGTTTAGATAATCGACATGTGTCCTTTTTCATTCCAAAGGTTAAGATTTGTTTTTAAATTAATGGCAATAACTGATAAAGGATATAATTAAAATTCCAATAATTACATTATTTTCTCTATTTCCAAGAAAAAGGTACGGTAAAAACTTAGCATTGACTTCCAAAGTGCGTCTTCTTCCTTTTCCATTTACAAAATATTTTCTTAAATGTTTCAAATGGTTCATTTGAAAGAGAAACTAGGTATACAAAAAGTTGAAATATCTACAATATAAATTGGTATTATACAAAATAGATTGTCACTATACAGCAAATATATAAAATAGATGTAACTATACAAAATATATACAAAATAGATGTAACTATACAAAAAATATACAAAATAGATTGTCACTATACAAAAAATATATAAAATAGATGTTACTATACAAAATATATACAAAACGACTGTCACTATACAAAAATACATGATACACTCCAAAATATTAGAAAATACACATTATACACAATTTTTATACATTTTTAGATAGATTATACATTCACGATACAAGTTATATTTGGGATACACAAATATATAACTTAGGATACAATATTTATACATTGCAAAAAAATATTTCTCCATTGCACTAGGTAAGGGTTGAACCTGCGACCGTATGCTTAGGAAATAGGCGCTCCACCCACTGTGAGCTACAAGCACTTGTGTTGTCATACTCATTCTGTTCAGCTAGTATATGCAATATGTTTAGGCCGAATGGCCATTTTTTGAAAGTGGGTCAAAACATGAGCTATTAAAATTTTGAGGGGCTATAGAGGGTAGTTTTCTCTTTCTTAAATGTGATAGACGAAATATTAGGGTTAGAGACTTAGGGTAAAGGAAAGGGTATTAAAGAATAAGAGTTTATAGTTTATCGATAAACCGATAATCGAAAAGGACAAAATCGAAATAAAAATCGGTAACTCAATAAATCGATAGCAAATAACCGATTCGAAAACACGCTCGTATATCTAAACATATTATTTATCCAAGTATAATTGGTGACGATAATTAGCTAAAATATCTAATCCTATTTTGGTGGAGTAATTATCTTTTTCCACACATGGTCCACTATCTCACGTAAGCTGATCCGAAAATACCACTCTTATCTTTTCCCAAAAAAGAAAGCGAAAAAAGACAGAAGACCGCCGATGGGTGGAACCACTGTAATCGCCGATTCAGAATCCACCACATCTCTACTACCTCCTTCCTCTAATCCCAAAATTCCAAAGGACACATTCCACATAGCATATATCATTTACTTCACCCTCGGCACCGGTTACCTTCTCCCATGGAACGCATTCATCACCGCCGTCGATTACTTCTCTTACCTTTACCCAGACGTAATGGTCGACCGTATCTTCGCCATTGTTTACATGATCATCGGCTTCATTTGCTTGCTCTTCATTGTCGCTTTTGCTAATAAAACCAGTTCTTTTGTGCGGATTAATGTCGGCATGTTTCTGTTTGTTGTCGCTCTTGTGACGGTGCCGTTGATGGATGTGTTTTATGTTAAGGGGAGTATTAGAGTGTATAGTGGGTTTTATGTGACGGTCGGATTGGTCGGACTTTGCGGGATTGCTGATGCGTTGGTTCAAGGTGGAGTAATTGGGGCAGCCGGTGAGTTGCCGGATAGGTACATGCAGGCTACCGTCGCCGGAACTGCTGCTTCCGGTATGCTCTATTCGTCATTTTGCTCGTTTACTTTTCAGTGTCTGACCTAGATTGACTCTTTCTATGGATAATTTGAGTCTGATGTTACTACATCTTTCGGTGATAGCATCTGATTCTTCAGTTGATGATTTGTTTAATTTTCCAAATTCAGCAAAGACTATACTCTCTCCCAATTTATGTGCCTTTTTTTGATTGACACACTTTTGAAAATTGTGGTCTAAAACAAGCCAAAAGAAATTTTTGTTCGTATAAATCATTCTTACTAAGGGTAAAATATAAAAATTAAAATTTAATTGTTTCCAAATATAAAAATATGTTATTCGTTTTTGGAACATATTAAAAAGAAAGAGTGTCACATTAATTGTGACAGAGAATACTATGTACAAGGATAAAGTTACGCCTCATTTGTTTTTTTAAGATTAAGACGTCTGAATCTAAATACACATCTAAATATCAAGATGTGTAGTAAGATTAAGACATCTGATTCTGAATACACATCTGAATATATTAAGATGTGTATTAAGATCTGAATAGAAATAATTAAGACTGTTTGATTTTTAACATCTGAATATATTAAATTTATCTTTATTTGAAAATTAATAAACATAAAATTCAAATGAAATATTAACTAATCTTATATTCTATCAACAAAATATGTAATTTTTTAAAATATGATAGTTGTTGGTGGTGATGGCTAATGGGTGATGCCGACTAAAGGTGGTGGTTGGTGGTAATTTTGGTTGATTATGGTGGTTCATGCTAGTAGTAGCTAGTAGTGATTGGTAGTGGTGGTGATTATGATTGAGGATGGTGGTGGTGGTGATAGTTAAGAATGGTGGGTGGTGGTAGTAGTTGTGACAGAGATAGGTGGTGGGTGAGTGGTGGTATGTTATAATGGTGGGCAGTGCCGACTGAGGTTGTTGATGGTGATGGGGTGGTCAGTTGTGGTAGTTGAGGTGGATGAGTGTTAATTGTGGGTGAGAATGGTATATGATGGTCGGAGTGGTGGGATAGTGGGTGGTGGGTGTTAATTGTGGATGAGAATGGTATATGGTGGTCGGAGTGACGGGCATAGTTGGTGGTGATGGTCGATAATGATGACGGCTGTGATTGAGGATGATGATGGCGTGGTGGTGGTAGTTGGTAATGGTAGGTGGTGACGGCAGTTAATATTGAATATGTGGTACCATTTTAATGAAATTGAGTCTCTGTCGTAGATCTTAATCATACAGACGTATTCAGACCCATTAAGTGACTCATTAAGTGACTGTGAAGTTAAAAAAACAAATACACTTAATGAAGATTAAGACTTTAAAAACAAATGCACTTAATGTCTGAGATCTGAATGATTAAGATTCATACCTCTATTAAGTGCAAACAAATGAGGCCTTAGCTTGGTTTTCTTCTCTCTTTTTTCCCTGATTGAATCCTGCTTATGTGAGTTAAAACCGGTTGGTTGCATCAATATTTCAATCTGGGGTAATCTTGTTAGCTTTAGTATTTGATTTAGATGTATCGGAATGAAATTAACTGTGATAGAGAGAAGATTCATTGAGAGATTTCAGTTAATTTGGGATTGAGGCTGAGATGATTCATTGAGAGATCTCAGTTAATTTGGCATTGAGGCTGAGATGATTCACTGAGAGATCTCAGTTAGTTTGGGATTGAGGCTTAGCTGATACTAAAGTTAGAGTTGATGCGACCCAAGTTTAACTATGACTGGGTCTTGTTCTTGGTGAGTGTTACTCATGTTAAAGCTACAGTAGAATTCAAACAGTTGTTCAGGGAAATTATCTGCCCATGAGTCAACATGATGCCTTCACTAGTTTTACAAATGAACTGTTCAGAATTTGGGGGGACTTTAAGATCTTCTCCTTGAATGTTGCTATCTGCAAAAGCTCCTAATTGTCTAACCTTATCTTGGCATGCAGATGATCTCTATCAATTGCATTAAAATCTCATAGTCCCACATTATCTTCACCCTAGATTTTGATTTTGTTAAAGCTGTAGCATCTGTTGTAGTCTAGGTAGTTAAGTGTAGGCAGACCCAACAAACATTTCAGACTTTTTAAGTGGTGTAGTGCTCTTCTTTCAGTCTCTATGTAATTTGTCTCAGCGATCTGATACCATTAGTTTGTCATGGTGATAGATGAAACAATTTTCTGACGACTTTGTAAACTCAACTTGTATTCAAGTTATCCCCGAAAAGACAAAAAGCCTCAACTCACACACCAATTGAATCCAAACTATCAAGCTGCTTGGGACTTTCTTCAGTCCAAGAATTTGACGACTCGACATCAATCTGAGCCGAGGGTCTATCGGAAACAACTTCTCTACCCCATCGGAGTAGAGGTAAGGTCTGCGTATATACTACCCTCTCCAGACCCCACTTGTGAAACTATATTGGGTCGTTGTTGTTGTTGTTGTTGTTGTTGATGATGAGGACAATCTGAACTTTTCTCGGGAGTCAATATCCATTAACTTTGATACTATATTGGATGAGAGACCTCAGTGGATCTCTTTTACTGGCACGGTGTCATGCTTCTTTTTTTCTCTTAAGCAATTGATGGTTGCTATTATCTCTGGTGCATTCTGCAAACATACTGACTGGAGTACTCTTTGTGATTGATATAAGGGTGATTGATAAAGTAACAACCAAGATTAATCACACGAGGACTTGAGGTGTTTAGCAGTGTTCCTTATGATGGCCTTATCAAATATGAATAGGTGATTTAATTTACCTATCCATATGTGTCAACTGATCTTTATTAAAATAAAGAAAAGAATATCTCTTGCTGCTCTTTTTGATGGAAGATGGTATGCATTGAAACAAAAACATAATGCTAACTCCTACTCAAAATATCAAAATAGAAGTAATGCTAACTATTGTTCAACAAATATTATCGTAAAAATAGCACTGTATAGCCAGTTTTTGGACTGGTCAATCAAAAATAGCCAACGTTTACCAAGTCTATGAAAAATAACCACTTTTTTGCAGCAATAGTGACCGGTCCAGCATAATATACTGGAGTTCGGTACACTTGTGTATGAACTCCAACATATTATGTTGGACCGATATACTTTACTGGCTCCAGTATAATATACTGGACCATTATACTTGTTGGAATTCCAGTATATTATACTGGATTCTAGTGTACTTATGCTAAAATTCCATCATATTATGCTGGAGTTCCAGCATACTATCCTGGAGCTCCAGTATAATATGTTGAAGTTCAAATATACTTATGCTGAAACTCCAACATAATATACTGGAGTATTTTTCGGGTTCTGAACAATGTTCCGCTCATATTTATCTTTACATAAAAAGTGGCTAAATTTCGATTACTTTTAAAATTGGGCTATTTTTAAATCTGGCTATTTTTAAAAATCTCCCAATATTATCTCTTTTTAGGCATCTGTGAGCTCCTTGTAGCATTGTCAATCTGAAAGATATTGCATGACGTGTCTTATGAGTCCCACTATCAAATATTGCATTTGTCCTAAAAAGAGAAAATAGGAGTGAAAGCCTCTTTTTACAATTGGCTATGAAGAACATGCAAGAGCTTCCCTAAAAGGAGCTTACGTGGGAGCTTCCTTATATGAAGTTTGGACTACTAGAAATGAGAAAAGTCCTTAAATAAGAAAAATTACTTACAGTCGAGATTAGTTATTATGATTGAATTAAATAATAATCTCTACTATTATATAAACACATAAAAAGCATCTTAAAGCATCTTATCACATAACTGCATTAATGTTTTTGACTTTCAACATGCTCCTAGACATACTCAAGATACTGAAACAGTAAGATTTTACATATTAAACTTTGATATTCAAATCAAGTAAGCCAAAAGAAGTTACTGTTTGATGGCATGGCAGTGATGATTGGACAATGATATGGCAGCTGACTGGGTGTGTGACTACTGTTGGCTTGACTGGTAGACATATATAGACGGCTAACTTGACAGGATTAGTTTGCGTTAGGGCCACCCATAGAGGATTAGTTTGCTTTCTCTTATGGTAGTCATTTCTGTTAGCTACTGTTTTAATATTATTGCATGCCGATTTATTTATGGTACATATGTCTCTTATGTTTAGTTAATTATTTATGCGATGTATGCTGGTGTAACTAATGCTGTTTTTGTTTTTGTTTTTGTTTGCCTTTCTTTTCCTTGCGCCGAGGGTCGATTGGAAACAACCTCTCTACCCTTTTGGGTAGAGGTAAGGCCTGTCTACATATTACCCTCCCCAGACCCCACTTTGTGGGAATACACTGGGTTGTTGTTGTTGTTGTTTAACTTGACAGGATTGTTTGGAGTGCTAACTTGATAGGTCAGCTGGCATAGAGTTTCAGACAAAATCCCAAATAGTAGCTGGAAAAGTGAACAACGATGTCGAAGGGTCATCAGAAAAGCAGAGCGATGATGCTAGAAGTCACTAGAAAGAGGCCAGACTAGTAAAATTGTGAGAAAAAAAAAAGAACTCTTTACGACGCATGCAACATAAGGCTGCCTGCTGTTAAACTACTTAGGTTTTAACAATAGAGCCATGGCACGATGTGAAAAGAGGGAATAACGGAAAAAACGTTTTATTGTGATTGTTTATAAGCAATATACAAGAAGCTCCTTATACAGAAGTTTAGACTGTTAGAAAAAAGAAAAAGGAAAGTACAGACTACATGAGTTAATGAAAGTAACTAAGCAAGGAGGGATATATGAATACCGAGATTCCTTATTATAACAGAATCATGAAGAGTATTCCATACTATTAATTAAGCATATAGAATGAATCTAGAACAGAACATTCTAAATATAACTGCTCTAAGTCTCTTGGCTTTTAACATTTGTTTTCTTACTCTTTTCTGTCCAATCAGTTTTCTAAGATCAGAAAGTTGGGATGTGGTCATGTATCAATCTTAAGATTCTTGTTCTGTGTTACAGGTGTCCTAGTTTCATTGCTGAGAATTTTAACCAAAGCTGTATATCCACAAGATGCTCAAGGGCTGAGAAGGAGTGCTAACCTTTATTTCATTTTCAGCATTGCTGTGATGATTTTATGCATAGTCTTTTACAATGTGGCACATAGACTTCCAGTAATTAAATACTACAATGATCTCAAAATTCAGGCTGTGAATGAGGAGAAAGAGGATAAGGGTGACTTTACTCCGAAATTATGGCGATCAACTTTGGACATTGTTGGGACAGTAAAATGGTATGGGTTTGGCATCCTCAGCATTTATGTGGTCACTTTGTGCATATTTCCAGGATATGTCACAGAAGACGTGCATTCTCAACTTCTGAAGGATTGGTACCCGATCATGCTGATTACTGGCTACAATGTGTTTGATCTGGTTGGGAAGTCTCTGACTCCTATATTATTTCTTGATAATGCAAAGGTTGCTATTAGTGCCTGCTTTGCAAGGCTGTTGTTTTTACCTCTATTCTATGGTTGCTTACATGGGCCTAAATTCTTTAGGACGGAGTTTCCTGTGACAATACTAACCTGTCTACTGGGATTAACTAACGGCTACCTGACTAGTTTGCTAATGATCTTGGGTCCAAAAACTGTCCAACTGCAAAAAGCAGAGATAGCTGGGACCGTACTTGTATTGTTCTTAGTGATGGGTCTGGCAATTGGTTCTGTTGTATCATGGTTCTGGGTTATATAGTTTATCAGCAGCTTGTAAGATATTGGTTTCCCTCAACCAATTGTCACTGCAAAAGTTTCAAACTTCTGTAAATGTGTATCCTGACATGTTGTAGCTTTAAACGTTGAATTGCATTTTTAATGTATATCTTTGGAAATTACATATTTCTGCTGATAATTCTTTATTCTGAATGTTATATGTTCCCTGTTCAAACTTATTATTGTTGCATTTTGGCCTCTGGGTTACCTGCATTAAAAGATCCCTGCTTAAGAGCTATCTGCGTTCCCTGAGGTAGTCCTAATAGGGGAGAAATGTTGTTGGTAGAAGTCCAGTCTTCCTACAGAATTAATTCTTTAGGCTGACGGCGATAAGGAAGACCCAACAGAAGTGAAAGTCTTAGCCGCGATTTAAGAGAACAACAATCCAGACATGGAATTTACATTGAAAATTAGTACAGTATTAAAATTTTGCCATTTTGTCATGTGAAAATAAAATTTAGACAAAAATAACCTCAGTTAAGATAAAAAAAAATAAATTCTGCATATTATAAAATGCTAGAGTTGAATGTTTTACTATAAAATTTAATGTGGCGGAATTCATCCCGATTATATATTTTTTTCTCATCAATTTAGCATTGGTATATTTGTGATAATTTTCGTATATAGTAACCTTAGCTTGTATTACATTTTCAATTGTTGTAATTTCAAGGGGGCAAACATTTTAGAAAAAAATCTGACAAATTAGAGTTTTTGTATAAGAAAAATGAATCTTGTCATCTCAAAAAAATGTAGGGTTATTCTCACTATTTTATTCCCTTCTTTTGAGTCGTCCGCTTATTCTGATCTTAGAAAAGTGTGTACAACCAAAATGGGCACAAGAATAATATATAAATATCAAATATTAAAATAAAGTTACAGACGAACATAAATATACTAAGCAACATGAATTTTAAATCAATAATTAAAGCTTATATCATAAATTAATAGGATTATGTTATCACGCCAATAAAAAAATTACAAGAACTATGAAATACATGGCATTAAAAAAAATTAAAAAGACTAAAAGAATCATTCCTTCTAATCTCGTCCTAAAATCATATGAATACTATATTTATCAGATAAATAAATATCAAAACACAAAGTACAATAGAAGAAAATCGAACCCTTCTGTAAAAATTCATCAACTTTTATGTTCGAAAGTTGATAAAAATAACAAATTTTGATTAAAACCTTATTTTAGTTGATTCTGGTCAACATTTATGGTAAATCAACCCAGATTCGTATTTTGACAGTCCCGGTGGGTCCGTATAAAAATATGGGACCTGGGCGTATGCCCGAAATCGAAATCGGAGGTACTTAACCCGAATTATGATTTTTTGTTAAAAATTGTTAGTTTGAAAAATTTGATGGTTTTTAAGAAATTCTTAACGTTTGGTCTTGTTGGTATCAGGCCCTTCGTTCCACAGCCCGGTACAGGTTCAATATAATATTTAAGACTTGTCTGTGAAATTTGACGCAAAATGGAAGTGGTTTGATGTGATTCGGACGTTCGGCTGAGAAAGTAGAAATTTCAAAGTGTTCTTGAGAATTGCATTTGATTTGGTACTAAATTCATGGTTCTAGTGTTATTTTGACAATTTGACCGCGCGAACAAGTTCGTATGATGTTTTAAGACTTGTGTGCATGTTTGGTTTAGAGCCTCGAGTGCTCGGTGATAGACTACAGAGTGTTTTGAACTTAGAAAATTACTGGTGTGCTTCAGTTCTTGTTGCAGAGCCTCTGGTCTCGCAATTGCGAGACAAAGCTTCGCATTTGCGACCACTGTTGGGTTCACATTTGCGACCATTGTTGGGTTCGCATTTGCGACCTAATCATCGCATTTGCCAAGAGTAGTTGTGGAGGTCAATGCTCACATTGCGAAGGGAGTTTAGGAATGGCGGATCGCAATTGCGTTCATTTGGTCGCAATTGTAGAAGGTCAGGCTCGCATTTACGAGACATTCTTCGCAATTGCGAAGGAAGAAAGAATGGCGAGACCTTTGCAATTGCGATAGGTTCTTCACATTTGCGAGCTTCGCAATTCAGGTCGCAAATGTGACACCTGCAAGTGCTCAAAATGACTTTAGGACGAGATTTTCATTCATTCTTCAAATTTTCAAAACCTAGAACTCAAGAGGCGATTTTCAAAAGACTTCTTCTTCCCCAAAGCATAGGTAAGTGATTCTTAATTAGTTTCTTTCAATATTTCACTTTATTTTACATGATTTCAACCTAGAATCTAAGGTTTTCATGGTGGAATTGGAGATATTGGGTAGAAATTAGGGATTTTAAAATTTGGGGATTTAGACTTCAAATTGAAGTCGGATTCTAAAACCAATTATATACCCAGACTCAGGCATGAATGGGTAATTGAATTTTGGTCCAAATTAAGGGTTTGGATCAAGCGGGATCGGGTGTTGACTTTTTCAATAATGACCCAAATTGAGTCCTTTGTTATCGTGGATGATTCCTAAGGCTTATTTTGAAACATTTTGTTGGTAATATGCTAGATATTGTTGGTTCGGAGGCGTCTTTGAAAGGCATAGTTGTTATTGAGCTTTGAGGGGCCTTGAGTTTGAGGTAAGTGGCTTGCCTAACCTTGTGGGGGGGGGGGGACTCCCCTTAGGATTTGGCATTGTTTGATGTGTGAGCACCATGAACATGAGGTGACGAGTGCGTACACAGGCTATTGTTGAAAAACCCTATTTTCATTAAGCAAATATCTATTTTTTCTTTAGTAGAGCAACACTAGTATATGTAACTATCCCGTTTAGTTTAGGAAAGCATGCTTACGTGCTTTAACTGTCTTAACCCGCTTTAATTGCCTATCTGAACTCTGTGTAGCATGTTTTAATGAAATTACATGTTCTTCCTTAATTCGGACTTCGTCTAAATTGTGAATTTATTGCTGTAATTGTTATCTCTATTTGGTTGAACTACATATTTACTTTGGGACTACGGAATGGTATTCTAGTAGATCCCCATGTACTGCATATTTACTTTGGGACTACGGAATGGTATTCGGGGAGATCTCACAGTACTACATATTTACTTTGGGACTACAGAACGTTATCTGAGAGATACCCTGCGCATTTCTATTTGGGACTACAGGACGGTATCCTGGGAGATCCCCTGTTGCTCTTGCTGTGTTATGAGCTGCTGTTCTTCTATCCTTATTTCCTGGTTAAAATTTCAGTATTTATTTCTTTACCGCGATATTTCTTTCTATTATATTTTATTATATTTAAACTAGTAGTGCCCTTACCTTATCTCTTCACTACTCGACCGAGGTTAGGCTTGGCACTAACTAGGTACTGTTATGGTATACTCATGCCCTTTCCTGCACATGTTTTTTGTGTGCAGATCCAGGTACTAGTTATTAGCTTGGAGTCTAGTTGCGTGGTTGTTGTTCCAGGAGACTTCCAGGTACATATGCCGCGTCCGCAGATCTCGGAGTCCTCTTTTATCCCCTTATGTTGATTTTCTCCCTATTTTCTTCCGACATAATGTATAGAGCAGTTAGAAACTCTTAGAAGCTTGTGACATTGTGACATTTTGTGTTTTGGGAAAAGTAAATATTGCATATTCCAAGCGGCATCGTTTCTGCTTATTTACTATATTCGTTAGTTGTTACCTTTTTATTTCATTTCCGCAGTACTAGGCTAACCTAGTTGTAGAGACTAGGTGTTGTCACGATAGTTCACGGAGGGAGGACTTGGGTCATAACAAGTTGGTATCAGAGCTATAGGTTTATAGAAGTCGTGAGTTACAAAATGGTTTAGTAGAGTCTCACGGATCGGTATAGAGACATCAATGCTTATCTTCGGGAGGCTATGAAAATGTTAAGAAAATTCCACTTCATTTTGATTCCTTGCCGTGCAAGATTATTGACTTTGAAATTCCAAACTTTTGTCTTATATTCTCTCACATATGGTGAGGACACATACTACAAGAGATGACCTGACACTCGCACCCCCTACTAGAGCTGCCAGAGGCTGGGGCCGGGATAGAGGCCAAAGACTCACATGGTGCGGCCAGAGCACCCAGGCGAGCTGCTACAGAGGATCCACCAGTAGCTCCAGCCGAATCACAAGCACCTGATATGCATACTACTACTAGTGCTTCAGCTCTTCAAGAAAT
>JASVEL010006298.1:0-111326 GCA_032618575.1 Nicotiana noctiflora
ATATATATATTATCTTTGCAATTAGTTACATATATATGATTAGAATTAACAAATTTTCAGAAAACAAAACATATCTTGGATGTCAAATTTAATAGTATGATTTATAAAAGCATATATTTGTTAAATCTTAATTTTTAATTTTAAAATTAACTTTATATTTAAAATTTAATCTATCTGTGTAATTACACTTGTGCAACCAAACAATACAATTGTAATCACAGTCCAATTACATTATGACAAACAAACATGTTATCGTAATTGCAATACTATGTAATTACTAGGTTGTGTGCCCTTACTCAACCTCAACATCTATGAAAAAGCTCTTTCTCCTTTTTCTAAATAAGGTAAGCTTTGAAGCCGTTGCTTGCTAGTTTTTCCATCATCCAATCCACAACAAATCAAATGAAACCTGGCGAAAAAGAAGTGAATACTTTGCTGAGGAACGAAGTTTTGTGTTTGTTTTACGTTTGTATAGCAGTATGCTATTACGACGCACCGAAGACCTTCGTCCATAAGACTTTAGGCGCAACGACACAACTATTATATGACCAATCACGCATTGATATGTGAATACGATGGAATACAACCGCCTGTAATATCTTTATGTTGGTATGTAGTTGGATCGATGCTTCGCCTCATCCATGCTCCTTGGAAACCTTAGCTCTTCAATAGATTAGATTCATCTTAACTTGAGCAAAGTGGTACTTTCTCTTTGCCTTACCGTCTTTTCTCTTTTCTCAGCAGATCGACCACATAGTCCGAAGTAAGGATAGTGATGAGGACTTAGCTATCTTTTGGTTAGGTTTTCTGTTTACTACCCTAATAACTACACCAATTTTAATAACCTGGTGCCATTCGAAACAGACTCTAAATAAAAATCCTCCACAAGTCAAAAGGATATTCATAAAGATGCAAGGGAGAGCTCTAAAAATCAAGAACTTTAAGAATTCCTCTACAAGTTGAAAGCAATGAAACATTTCCATACCAAGTATCAAGTATTGAAGCATTTCCATATATGAAAAAAAGAAAACATTTCCATACACGTTTCTAGTATACAAAGATCAAGAGCAAAAATAAATCAAATATTCAAGGCGTTCCAAATCAAAATTACTTGTTCGTGGCTTTTGATCCATAATTGTTGTTGACAGTCATCAAATTAGTTCTTCTCTTTTAATTGTTGATCCTATGGCTTGATAGCTTGATCTTGAGTTTAAGTTCTTCTCTTAGAGAAACTCTACAGCTTGCGACATTCATTGTGTACTAATTTGTTACATGATTTTTCTTGTCTTGAAGCAAGTTTTACTAACCCAATGGCGCAGACACCTACTAGGATGATGTATAGTTTCACATGCACGATTTTTTTGTCACAGGTATATTGCGATAGTAATACAAATTTAAATTAATTATCGAATCATAGCAATACATAAGTGAGGAATGACGGGTAATATGCCCATTGTTCTGCTACAGAAAGGACAAGAGACTCAATATGATTCGCATCAATCATTTTCCTCGGTGGTGTTTGAGTTTCAGGCAAACATCTTTTGCTCATCGGCTAGAACTCAAAGCAAATAGTAACGTTTGCTGCTGGTGCCTGTTTTGAGCCACATCCAGCAAAATTTTACATCATTCCTAACTGCTAATCATTAAATCCACTAGCTTCACTGTGCAACCCATTTTAAGTTGGATGTAGTACTGGCAAAATAGGAAATTATGACCTCAAATAACCAAAATGCTGCACCAACCTCAAATAACCAGATTAGCACATAAAGACCCCGTCGGCACCAACTTAGATCATCTTCGACTGCCCCGTTGTCATTTCTCTATCTCCTCCTGAATATGACCGTCTGCATTAAAAGATGATGTTGGATAAAACATTGATGACCACTCAAATATTACCAAGTCCAAGCAAGCAACAAAATCTAAACTCTAACCAGGAAGTCCAACAGCCAAGTTCGCCTGCTGATCCGCGTCACAGTTTGATTCCTAACCAAAAGAGAGTTGAAAAGTTTTACATCTCTAAAAATAGCAAGGGAAGAACAAGGTAATTGACCAAACCATAGTGAGGGCTCTAATCCAAATTTGGTGCTACTATATAATAAATTTGTGATTGATAGAGTGAAACAAGCATATAAACCAAGAATAAAGGGATAGAGAAGATTTTTAGGTTACCCGAAGAACATGAATGATGCGGAAAGAAAGAAACCTATCCCTCAGTTGTTTTGCCTGCTGAAATAACGTAGAGATGTTTTGATTTTTAACCTTCCACAGACCCTGGATCTGTTCGGAAGGATATACAATTTAATGAATCAAAACCAAGCAGATAAAAGAAAAGAATAAAATAAGAAACCTAACTAAAAAATGAACTCTGATGACACCAATGCAAAAAACCTTGTCAAAAGACCAACTTTAGAAGCTATAATAAACATCTCGGAGATATGACTAAGCTCGTCAAAGACTTTAAAGAGTTCATAGAGAAAACAAATGTATGTTGATTATTTTTCCCACTAAGAGAATCTTCTTGAATGGACAAGAACTATTTGCCGGCTTCTACATTTTTCCTCTCTAATCTTTACCCAGTAGCAAAAGGAATCACTCTTTTCAGGGTTTGTCCAACTCAGCCAATTTACTGTAAACTCTAGATCAATGGCATTGTCACTACAGCATGCAGCCAATATTTGTCTAGGAACATCTGTTAAGATTCTCCATTGCCTTGAGATACGCAAACCAGGTCGTCCTGCACTAGGTAAAACTGAACACTGATGGCGGAGACCTGATTGATTCACCCATTACCAAACTTACCAAACTTCAATCTTTTTCAACTGAGAGTTTTTAGTTGGATCGCAAGTTAATCATAACTACCTTATGCCAGAAGGTTCATTTACATTATAAAAGCTCTATCCTATAGAACAACAGAACTACATTGAAGTGACTTGCGAAATGGGTCCACGACACGAGAAAATTGTCAGACCTCTTTATCCTATAGAAACAAAAGAACTACATCGAAGCGACTTGAGAAATGGGTCCACGGCTCGAAAAAGTTGTCAAGTCTTCCTTGACCATTTTTTAATTAACCGTGGTATCTGGGCTAACTTGCATGCACCTCGACTAATTCCATACAGTACCTGCTACTTCCCACCACCTCTCACCAGCACAACCTCTCACCACTCACCAGCACAGAGGTACCCGGTAATTTTGTCCACCAAAGCTTAGATATATGAGAAGAAATCACCTAGTGTTTTTGCCTCCGCTAGGATTTGAACCCGAGACCTTATGGTTCTCAATCCTCTTCATTGACTATTACGTCACACCCTTAGATGCCCTCCTTGACTTTAAAAATATGCATATAAGGATTCCATTCATATAACTGAAATTGAAAGAACAAAGAAAACTTTGCTTGACGGACAATTTCAAGTACATGTTTGATTGTGCAGAGACACAAAGGAGAAAAGTAGATATCAAGAAATAAGAAGAAATACAAGAACAAACAAATACTATGGGCAACTGACCTGCATACAAACAAGTTTGGAGTCACCCTGAGCACGAATACTTGTAAACCCTTTGCTATGTGCATATTTCAAACCCAAGATAAAGCCTCGATATTCAGCAACACTGGTTGTTGCTATTCCTAAACCTTCACGCAGCCTACAGATCTATTAATCGGAAAGTTATAAGTGGGATGAGAATAAGAAAAAGGAAACACAAATCCAAGAAAAGTAATTATTACCAAACTTCCGTCATCTGCTCGTACTACAGCTCCTGCACCAGCTTGCCCCGGATTTCCTTTCGAAGCACCATCAAATTCAAGAGTACAAGATCGCTGCTGAGAATAACCACAATTAGCTTCTTTCCATCCCAACACCATAAACCATCAAGAAAATTTATAAGAGATCGACTTAATAGTTGGCCGCAGATTCACCATAAATTCGTTAAATTAAGATTTATTAGCTTCACCGAATTCCCATTGAGTATAAAGACAATTTATTTTGTTAATTAGATATACTGAAAGCATTTATGTTTTACAATTAGCTATCATCTTAACAGCCACTCACACCAGATGATAGAGCTTGGTCACCCTTAGGAAGATCTAGCTTGATATGCTTTCTTAGGGAATCATTTGAAATAACTGCTGATCCATTAGCATCCTGCAAATAAACATGCCAATAAACAAGACAGATTCCAGTACTGTGGCAAGCCGAACATGTTATGCAGGGCAGGAATAACAAGAAATTAGTTTTTTTTTTGTAAGAAATGTAAGTAAGTAGTACTTTTTTCATCAGTCTAAGTACTAATAGAAATACCTCTCCAAGAGCCAGGTAATAGAATGCAGTACAGCAACAAAATACCATTGAAATTATACAGTTTAACAATCGCAACTCTATGTACTTCGCATACAAAAAGATGTCAGAATTCATCAAATTATACTACTTCCGTTTCAAAAAGATTGTCTTAGTTTGACTTGGCCCAAACTTAATAAAGAAGGGAAGACTTTTGAGATATGTGGTCTTAAATAAGCCACAATATTTGTGTGGCTGTAAAACTTTTGAAACTTGTGGTCTGAAACTTGCAATAGCATTTGTGTGGCTATAAATGCTTTCTATTAAGGATGTCAATCATTTTGGAACAGACTAATAAGAAACTAGTGCCAATCTTTTTGAAATAGGGGGAGTAACAACCTAAATATGTTCTCTATCAACCAATAGGTGGTAACAGTTCCTCCCTAATGCTTAATGCAAACTTCGCGATAAAGTCTTTCGGTTAAGATAAGAACACTAATCACCCAGCTAAATATCCAAACGGCAGCTCCATTAAAGAAAAGACAATGGTTATCCAGCTAGTTCATTTAAACTACTCACACTCCCGAAAATTCATCCTAAGAATTTGTTTTTGAGGAAAAAGGTTTCCCATCTAGTTATTAAACCTATCCTGCACTCCTGGAGTTCAGGACTATAGCTCTTAATTATCTTTTTCACTAATCAGACTAGCAATAGGAAATCTTTTTTATTCCGACGACAAATCCATCTAGGGTCAACACTTAGGACAACCGCAGACTAGTAATAGCAAACTTTTTATCCATATTTGAGGTGCCCTTGCAAATGTTAGTCAATCAAGGGGAAAAGTTCAATTCAGAAAGAAATAAAAGAAACATCAAAAGATGTTAACACATTTTCATATTTTTTTCCCCCATTTTCACCATTTTTCTGTTTTATCAAAGCACAGACGTGGTGAACTGGGATCATCCAGTCATCTAATGAAAATACTTAATACACAGGTCACATGTAATTCCAGATCTCCACAATGCTATTAAACCAGAGGACAGAAATGTTATGTCAGTTTTATGTGGGAGAAAAAATTTCTAAACAGGAAGAAGGATACTATCTCTTGTTTATTCTTCCTTCTATGTTATTGATGTTTCTCATCCAAATAACTTATTGCTATAACGAGAAAAGACACCTTTTGCTACAAACAGTATTTTCAGATCTCTAGCTACATTTACTAGGATGTGACTCTTTGTAATGAAGTTAAATCTTATAAAGTGTAATACCTTACACGAGTTCATTAAGATAAAGAAAAAAACAAAGATAACAACAGCTGCAAAAATTTGTTGACAAGCTACTTTTCTTATAAGCCACCCAGCATGACCAAATTTTATTTTATAAAAATACCACTACTTTTATTTTTGAATTTTTTATAAGCATTCAGCATGACCTATTTTTATGTTAGTTCACACAAATACAACATCTGTGGAGACCTGTAGACAAATTACTACTGCTACTGCAATATCGAGATATTACTATACCAGCTGCAGAAACCTACTAACAAACTACTACTATTACGTTTAAATACATCTAGCTCGTCAATAGGTGTTTTATGGGAGACTTTCAACCTAATCAGATAATCATTGTCTTCAAAAAAGGGCTACCAAGACATAATAGAAAAACAACGATATTTCACTCACAATGGATTAGTATGAAATTTTCAAATTGAAAATGCAGGTCTACTTTGGGAAAGGAAAATGCCTTCCAGCTGAATAAGTAGATTTCTCGTGTAAGTTGTAGTTGCTCCAACACGGCAGTTTATGTGCCGCACCGTATTGACACGACACTAGTATGGGTGGGGTGTATGATCCGTACCTGATGGTAGTCAAATAATTTTGGGTACTTTGACCACGACGGATGGAAACATTCGAGACGAGATAAAATTTGATTCCCGAAATCAGAACCAAAACTAGGATAAATTTGAAGAATATAGCAATACCTTACCTAGGAAATCAACCCTTTACTTATCCGCAACTTAAAGAAAAAATAAACCCAGACTTTATAAGTTGTACGTAAGTATTCCAGAAAATTTCTCATAATAATATATATATATATATATTATTTTTATTTTTTTGAATTATTTTTAGCCGGATCCCCGCACCCGTATCCGTACTAGGATCCATATCCCCAAATCTTAGAATTTACATCTCAAAGGATCCGATCTCTAGATCTGCACCTGTGTCGGATACTCGCACCCGTGTTCGAGCAACTTAGAATTTAGACCATTGATTATTGCATCTTAAAGAATTCAGCAAACAAACCCCTAGTGTTATAAGCAGCCTTTATATCCAGAGGTGCAAATAGAAGAGTGTATTCACTTCCTTGGATAAGCAAAAACTGTTGGCGCATTAAGTTAACTCTCACTGTGTGGTACAAGAATGAGATATACTTCAAGAGCAACTGCTGCAAACACCGACCGACTTACAATAAACTAATATAGCCCTAACTTACCGCATATTCTGACCACATTGCTTCCTGTGACCTCTTCTTCGGCATATGCTCAGGCGCTCCACTTTTGGAAGAAGATGGCTGCTGCAAAAGATTTAGTGCCAATAAACTTCTATGACCAATTCAAAAGGAAAAAGAGGAAAGGGCAGACATGTGCCATTTCTGGTAAATGGTCATCACATACTTTACTATTACAATCAGCTTGTTCGCTATGGACTTGTTATCACTTATCACAAACAGTGCTCGGAAGAAGAAAAGGGAGAATAGATACAGCGAGAGGAGACAGAAAAATCATACAGCAAATTAGAGAGATGTAATCATCTTTCAGCAATCTTTATAAGTACTACTGAAAACAGGAGTATTCACATCAATAAGTAGGAGATTCAACTTATATCGAGTACAAGATAATTATTGAATCGGCTGCATTTAGAGACGATCTTTGATAATATTGATTATGCAGAATAATAGAAATATGGTATCTGCAGTGTACCACGTATAATGTAATTTACAGAAGCTCACACTTCCTCCCTGTACCATTTGTTCATATAGTATGGAAACAGCACAAAATTTGTAACCTTTTCCTTATAAGGGGATCTGTGAGGACCTGAGGTGATAAGTCTTCATCCTTCGGTATCTTAAAGGCAGAAATTGAGTTTTAAAATTTAGAGTATTCCAATGCAAACAACATGGTGAGACTTCACAAACTCTGCTAAGGACAGCAAGCATTAAAGTTTTTCTCTATGCAACCAAATCAGCCAGAGAATCATGGTTTTACTTCCAAAGATGAATTGCAATGAATACATCAGGATTCTATCTTTTCTCTTTTGGTTTTGTCTCTATTTTAGGTTTCTTTTATAAGTGGTATGAACTCTATCATAAGTGGAAAGGAGAGTTTTTACTAATCAAGTAGTTTTCACAAGGAACAAACATGTTATTGGTCTTACATCAACCTCAAAATAGGATCCACAAGTCAAAATTTGGATCAGACGGATCAAATTTAACTGTTTCCTTCATTTTTCCTTTTTCTTTTGGAAATCTTGTGTGTCGTCCTGGAAAGGGAAAGGTATCCTGAATAAGGACTGCCTTGACCAAAAGTTCTGAGATGAAATACCTTACAAAAGATAAATAGAAAGCTTTTGAACACAAAATAGTACAATGTCTAACCTGAAAAGGGCATGGTACTAGAGTCCCAAAGAGACCTTCGGTCAGATCTGCAGCTCTGATAGAATAAAGTGCATGTTTAAGCCCACAAGATAGAAGATATTCCTCTGTGTCCTTTGGCATGGAGTAGCCTTTATAAACACTAACCGGAGGATCACATATCTGCCAGAAGCAGGGGGGGGGGGCAACTGATTAACACACGGCAAGGCAAGATATATTTGCCAATTCATGCACATTGGTTTATAAACATTGATAGAAATTTCTATACTACTACAACTGTATCATTAATTCAAGAAAACCAAGTTGAATCCCACTTAGTAGGGTCTGGGGAGGGTAGTGTGTACGCAGACCTTACCCCTACCCTGGGGTAGAGAATCTGTTTCCAAATAGACCCCGGCATCCTTCCCTCCAAGAACTTCCCACCTTGCTCTTGGGGAGACTCGAACTCACAACCTCTCGGTTGGAAGTGGGGGTTCCTCACTACAAAACGCAAATTATCTTAAGAGAATTGCTACTATTTTCATGAAGCACTCAGATTATGCTATTTTTTTGTGATGTATAATATTATTCATAAAAGGAAAGCATTAAAGGAATGCTGAAATATGCAGAGAAATTATGCTCCAGCTTTATGTCAAACAATGTAAATGAAGCTGTAGCAAATAAATATGGTCAATCTTTTTTATGATGTTATCAATGTGCAACTACCTCTGCACATATTCACGAGGAAAAGAACAGGTAAGGTAAATTCGGTGCAGCATTTGCCAATACATCTTGACTACAAATTGATAAGTGAAGTTGATCCAGTTGCAATAGCACCCCACTTCCAACCAACAGATTGGGAATTCAAGCCATCAAGGCAAAAAAGGGGAAAGGGTCACAGTGGCACCATATCAATATACTAACATACACCTATAGTTTTTTTGACAGGTAAAAGGAATAAATACACACAAACACATATATACATATAACTGCAGATTAATATTTCTCCAAAATAGTTACCGAGGATCCAACTTGAGTCTGGCAGTCACTCAAGTTTCTGTAGACTCCAACAAGATCTCCTTTCTTAACAACAAAGAAACCAGTCTCTTCCTTCATTATCGGAGTAGGATAAAACTTCGTGAAAGAGAATTATCTCCACTACACTTGTTAGATGCTAACTCTATTCAGAAAAAGTCAAAATCAACTTTCTAATTAAAGCATGTGCAAAAGCTCATCTTCCAAGAAAGCACCGGCATTCCACAAATTGAACTCATTCAAGGCAAGACGTGTAGTGCTTGTTACTATTGAAACTGAACATGCATGAAACAAGCTATTCATTACATGGAACTTCCCTCAGACTGGACGCATTCCTGCAAAACGAGAAAAAAAAAGGGAATACAAAAAAGTTTTTTATTTTTACTCAACTGAACCATGCATGTAAGTACATAACTTTACTAAATACCATAGAGGACAGAATACAGGAAAGGAACTATTATCTTATCCACTATTCTCTTTGTTCCACTACTACAATCATGACATAAAGAACTGAAAGTGCATAGTAAATCAATTTGCTTTAAATTATCGTATAAACGCCACCAAATTCAAAGACTTATGGATTATGAGTGTGTTTGGTAAGCGAAAGTCATTTTTCAAGGAAAATGTAGTTGGTGACTGGTGAGTGGATAATATTTTCTAGGAAAAATATATATTAAGGATTAATAATAATATTATAAGAGTGTTTTGATAAAATTTCTTGAGTTTGAAAGGATTAATAAAAGCGTTAATTGGAACAAGTAATATGAAGTTACAGTTTTAAGATGGTTGTTATTAGTCCATGTATTCATACCCGAACCTTGTCATGTGTGCCTCCTCGCACCTTGATATTTTTAAATAATTCTTAGAATAATCACTCCTTTTTCGGGAGAGTTTTCCCATTAAAGTGACAGCGGTAATGAAAACACTTCCATCCATAAGTGACGGAAGTCATTTTCTCCCTTTGAAGAAAAAATTTCCGGGCAACCAAACAATAGAAAATGACGGTGGTGTAGGAGCGGCAAACGGACAGGTTGGATCGGATAGGTTTCGGGTAAAAAACGGGTAATAAAAATGGATAAATTATCCGACCCATATTTAATATGGATAAAAAAGGGTTAACCGCCATGACTTCTTGAATATGATCACTTTTGTGAGAATTCCTAGTTTCCCAAACTTGAAAAACCCCAATTTAAGGCTTTACAAATGTAAAAGTTATGCGCATTGGTTATCCATTTTTCTAAATAGATAATATGATGCATATTTGACCCGTTTTTAAAAAGTTCATTATCCAACCCATGTTTTAGTTAATAATATGGGTAGCTAACTATTTTCTTTTAACAATTTTGCCACCAAAACTGTGGTGTAAACATTTCCCTGGAAAATGAAATCTGTCATACCAAACACACAATCACACGCTATAACAAATCCATGTTCTGCTCTATTTCAGACAGTATATTCTCTTTTTTTCCCATTGTGGAGCGTAAGCAACCATGTTTTATTTACTTTGGAGCCGCTTATTATGGAATAAAAAGAAAAAATACCTCAGTTCCAGCTCGAGAGTTTAGATAGTCAAGAATGCTAAATTGGATTCTTCTTCCCTTTGCCTCAAAAATTCAAACTTTGAGTAAACGCCTAGCAGTAAAAAAGCTAAATTATTTTCACCTGAATTCTTAGACAAAGCAACGACTCCGCTGCAAAAAGAGACGAACTTTTCAGGACTAGAAGTTGCAATAACTTTAAAATGGAGGAAATTAAGGTCCCATTTGGCCATAGATTTTGGCTTCATTTTTAAAAAAAAAATTAAAAAACATTATTTATTTATGAAATATGATCATGTTTTGGGAAAAAAAAAAATTTCAAGTTCCCCAAAAACTGATTTAGGGCAGTTTTTGGGTGAAAATTTTTCTTCAAGTTCCCAAAACGTCAACTTTTCTTCAAAATGTCCAAACATATCTTCTAACTTTCAAATATTATTTTTCTACACAATTTCAAGAATTTTTTTTTTCCAAGTTTCAATCAAATCTATGTTTCTAAAAGCTAGCTAAGAGAAAAGAGTATAGGAGTTGAAAGAATGCTGAAAATGATTACACGAAATTAGAACCCTAATTTTGGAAAAACAAAGAATGGTTTAGTCAAATCGTTGCGTTTAGCTAACACGCTGAAAAGAAATGATATAACATACGTTTAATTAGTCGATGAAATTGCGCAAATCTTGGACAGCATGAACTCCAAGAGCATAGGGAGCAGGTGTAAGAAAGGGGATTAGGTGCGGTAAGGGAAGGGAGGTGGTGGGGTTAGAGCGCGGGTGTGCATAGAGAGTCGAGCTATTTAGCAATAGCTGGTAGGGTGTTTAAGCCAAATAAACTAACCTCAAATATTGATAAGTTCATTTAGTTTAAACGGAAAACGGCCTAATATATCCATCTACTTTGTTTTATTGTTCAATCTTGTCCCCGTTATACTTTCCGTCTAAATTTATCCTTGCCGTCAATCAAAGTTCTATATTTGCCCCTAGTTTAACGGCCTGGACACGTGGCACATTCTGAATACGGAAAAGGGCCTGATATATCCCTATACTTTATTTTATTGTTCAATCTTATCCCTCGTTATACTTTCCGTCCAAGTTTACCCATGCCCTCCATCAAAGTTCGATATTTTCTCCTATTTAATGGCCGAGACACGTGGCATATTTTAGGAGAAAGAATCGGTACAGAAAGAAAAAAACTCAAAACTGACTTAGAACCCATGACCTTCATGCTCGTTTCTCTCTTACTTTTTTCCCAAACTTCTATTAATAAATATTTTTAATCTGTGTAAGAGATTATCTTAGTTTGACAAAGAGATGAGGTTCAAGACATAAGGTTATGTCATCTCTTTGCTTGTTGCCAATATTTTTTTCTTTACTTCTATTTTCTTATTCCTCACTCCCTTACATTTTTTTCTTCCTCTTCTTATCACCGAATGAAACTCTACCTTGACCTCATCTCTTCTTGAACCTCATCTCTTTATCAAACTAAGATAATCTATTACACAGATTAAAAGTATTTATTTACGATAAGTTTGGGAAAAAATTAAGAGAGGAAAAACGAGCATGAGGGTCATGGGTTCTAAGTCGGTTTCGAGTTTTTTTGTTTCTGTACTGGTTCTTTCTCCTAAAATATGCCATGTGTCCCGGACGTTAAAATAGGAGCAAACATAGAACTTTGATGGAGGGCATGGGTAAACTTGGACGGAAAGTATAACGAGGGATAAGATTGAACAATAAAATAAAGTATAGGGATATATCAAGCCCTTTTTCGTATTCAGAATATGCCACGTGTCCCGGCCGTTAAAATAGGGGCAAATATAGAACTTTGATCGACGGCAAGGGTAAATTTGGACGGAAAGTATAACAGGGGACATGATTGAACAATAAAACAAAGTAGATGGATATATCAGGCCCTTTTCCGTAGTTTAAATCACCAAAATTATGTGGCGTCTCTTTAACTATAGTTTTTCGAATTGAGCCTTGCTTATGGAAAATAAATGGGATCATATACGGTGCGAATTCAGATATAATTGGACTTTAATAGAATATCGCACGTTGGATGGAAATTCGAAAAAGTTTATTTAGTTTTGTTAGATTATAAATTTAAATTAAACTGAGCAATAATTACCATGTACTTAAATTTGTAATTCATACAATTATCGGTGGGAAATCCCGATTAAATTGAAAAACTGAAAAAAGTCCTAACCAAAAAAACGAAAATAGTTAGTTTGGTGGAAAATTAAACCAAACCAACCATGACCCCTTAAGTACCAATAATAGTCTTTATAGGCACATTAGGGTTTAATGAATTTCGCATTGACCCGGTTCAATTGACTTCGTATTTTTATATACGTTTCATCTTTCGCTTATCGAATTTCTTGTTCCATCCATATAAATTCACGTGTATTGTTCAAGTTTTAGGAGTTTTCTTTTCCGTACGAACTTGGACATAATATAGTTTTTTCGACCAAGAAAAAAAAGAGTTAATGGAAATGTGTATGTTAATTTGGAGGACAATTACATGTCTAAGGCTATATTTGTTTGTACTTAATGGAGGTCTGAATCTTAATTATTCAGATCTCACATATTAAGTGCATTTATTTTTAAAGTCTGAATCTTAATTATTCGGGTCTTAATCATTAAGTGTTTTTGTTTTTTCACTTCACAATCACTTAATGGGTCTGAATAGGTCTGTATGATTAAGGTCTATAACACAGACTTAATTTCATTATGATGCTATCACATATTCATTATTAACTGCCGTTACTAACTATTATCAACTACCATCATACCACCACCACCGCTGCCACCCACCACCACCACCACCACTACCACCCCACCACCACCACCTCTACCACCACTACCACGGCGCCACCAAAATCCTCAATCATAGCCTCCATTATCGACCATCACCACCTAATATCCCTACCACTCCGACCACAATCATTTTCACCCATAATCAACATTCATCAAGTTGAGGACTGAAAAGTTTGGTGTTAACACTATAGTTTCATGTGGGGGTGTACAAACGAAACCGACAAACCTCATCAAATCGATAATCCGAGTCAAACCGAGAAAAAAAACCTGACTACGGTTGGGTTTGATTTGATTTGGTCTTAGAAAAAAAAATCATAACTGGTTTGGTTTGGTTTTAACTAAAAGAAGTCAAACCGAAACCAAACTAACCCGGCATTAGTTTTAAAAATATTTTTTACATAAAATATTAAACTTATTACTAGTTATCTCTTCAATGTATACAAGTTTTAAAAATTATTTAAAAATAATTATTGTAATGTAATTTATAAATATAATTTAAAAAGAAAATTACCTTCATTGTCAATTGACCCAACATATCAACAAAATTAGGCCTATATTTTAGGTCCTTACCCAATTTAACCCAGATTGTACATATATTGTAAAATAGTTTTCATCATTTAGTCCAAAGCACTTAAAAGGTTTTTTCTTTCTTTTTTTCTTCATTCTCGACACACCCAATTCTCTCCCAACCATTTTTCTTTCTAACCCAAACAGATCTCATCATCCCCTCTTAACCCATCCTCCATTATTCCTCCTCGCCCTTATCATTTACATAATTCTAGATCAGGCTCCTTCTCCATCGTCTAAGCCCGCCAAGTCCGATGGCGGCAAGCATAAGAAGTATTGAAGATTTTGAAGAAAAATGAAAACTCACGCAAATTTGAAATCTTTAGCTCTTAAACTTGATTTGCGCTGAGAAATAACCACTAATTTTGGAAGATTTCGAATTATGAAATTCGGATCATCATTGTTTATACGATTTTAAAGTCTCGGATCTAAAACTGTATCTATCTTGTGTGGGTATTAAATTCGGAATCGTTCGCATAAAGTTGTAATACATGCTGCAACAACTCGAAGTTGGAAAAAAAGTCATAACCAAGTAGCAGCTGTATCGACATTGTATAATAATGTATAATCATGAATATCAATGTATAAATACCTCTTATACAGAATTATACATGTTTATACAAGTTCTTATATTATTTACGGTTAGTATAGTGTTGGGCACAATATATTTTCTACTAAAAATATTGTATAGTTATATAGTATTGTATAATTGTGTATAAATATTTATATTTATGTATAATGCTATATAATTATATATTTTTTAGTTTATAAGAATCTAGATACAATGTCATTGCATAAGAGGCCTCCATGGAAGTTTGACACTTTCTTCTCTTCTTCTTCTTTTTTGTTTATGTAAAATATGAAAACATTTTTTTATGTGCTGGAGGGATTCTACAATTTTTTTTACAAATTTTTATTTTTATTTTATCTCATTGGATTGCTTCAGGAATTGCACATAAAATTTTATTTTTAATTTAAAATTTGATTAACAATTTGATATGTGAAAACCCAAATGATTCACCATTTAAAAGAGTACGAAGATTATAATATTTAATTGAGAAAAAAATCATATTTTACCATAAGAAAAAGAGAAAATAGGAGAAATTATTTATTTTAATACATAATTTGTAGGTATTTAAGTTGGAGAAGAAAAAGAAACAAAGACATCAACAAAAGTATTGAGAGGGAATGCGGAGGATGTGGGGGGAGGGAGGGAAAAGTTGTAACCTTGAGAGATTAAAAAAAAAATCTTGTCATACAATGTGAACGATATCATACTGCCAGAAAAAGAACTGATTATTAATATTTATTGGGCCATCCGATGAAGATATTGTTTTAGGCTAAGCGGTTGAAATGCATTTTGTTTAGTTGTACTTTTATGAAATTATCAATAATGTATTCAAGATTAGACTTAGAACTTTATGGTCAAATATGTTTTATAGCCCATAATAATTAGTAACTCAAATAAAGCCCAAGGCAAAATCAAACTAAATATTAATGCTAATAAAAAAAATTCAATTCAATACTAAAAATGATAATAGTATTGGATTTGTTTTTTTAATTTTGCATTGATTTAGATAGTGAAAATGCATAACTTGTTTTTAATATTGTTTAGTCATGTAATTAATACTTAGTATGTATTAGCCGTACTTATTTTAATATGACTTAGTACGTTTAGGTTATGTTTACTTTTGTTATGACTTATTAATTAGTAGTATTTATCTTGTGCAATTTGTTGAGTATTTTTATATAATGATGACTCATTTTATATTATTTTGTATTATTTTATTGGGTAACATCTTATATAGTTTTATCCTATTAGGACCTAAGAAATATTAGAGCATAAATATAAATTTTATACTATGAAGATTTTGTCGGAAAAAGACCCAAAAAACCCGAGAAAATTAGAAAATACAAGAAAACCCGTGATTGAAAAACCCGACTTTTGTTGGTTTGGTTTGATTTATAAATTTAAAAATCCGAAATGATTGATTTGATTTGGTAATTGAAAAATTCGAACCAACCCGACCTATATACACCCATACTTTCACACAGCCCTTTATTTCCTTTAATGTAGTCATAGAATGTTGAGATATGACGCAACTAAGAACGAGCTAAATGTGTTAATTAGGTTGGTTTAGTGTAGCGAGCCCTTAAGCACAGGTCAAGTTAGTGACAACTACATCAAAGTTCTGCCAAACAATCAACAGGTTAACGTTTCGTCAGAGAATTTGGGAGGTCGGATTATTATTTGGATTCTATAGAACACACCACAATTGAAAAAAAAGTTTAACTGCATCTGCCAGAGGTAGATTAAGACTTTTTATTCGACGTGGCATATTATGCCGCTAAACCAGTGGTCCTAAGAGCTTGTAGCATTCAGGGTGTCAACTGCTTTAAATTAACTATTTTCAAGGTATATACGTGTATATATACCAAATTTCGACCGAAGTTTACGGGGTCCGGTGACCCCTCATCCATACACACGGGTCCACCTCTGGCATCTGCATTGAAAATATTAGATTCGGATGAACCTTTTACCGAAGAACTGCATCCGCCACAATAGAGTGTCCAGTGTTTGCCTATTTCTTTCTTCTTATATTTCCTTATATGTGGGGTTCGAGAAGGTTAAATTCTCATGTACGGTAACACAAAGGTTTGATCAGATTAAAGTAATTGAGCTGCAGTTTATTTTGTAACTCACTTGTTTGATAGCATGCAGTTTAGAATATTAAGGAAAACAACAATGTGTCATGGTATTAAACTGTTACCAACTTATAGTTTTGCTGAACCGAATCGGGTTTGTATAATCTTACAGGGGAGGGTAGTATGTACACAGACCTTACCCTTACCTAAAGAGTAGAGAGGTAGAGAGGCTGTTTCCAATAGATACTCGACTCAAGATGAATCGGTTACAAATCTAAGGCTTAACTGTCATAATAGACTGACCAAAGATCTGAATTCTACATATTCTTCAAAATCAAATCATCTATGCATTCACATTTTTCTGTCCTAGCAAATAGAAAGAAACACATTTTAATAAACTCTAATGGTCACTGATAGCCTCTTTTATGGGAATAAAAAAACACCCAATGGGCAGAAATCTGGAAAAAATAGCACAGAGATCATATATAGAAGTAAAACTTTGTGTACTAAATTAACCTGTCCAATTCTTGATCACTTGAACTAAAATCTCATTCCATGTATCAATAGGACCTGGCAAACACCAATGAACACAGTCATTCTGTACGCGTTCCTCGACTCCATTAGCAAATGGAAATGGATGCATATAAGGTCCAGGATGACCATCTGGCCTTAGTAATGCTAATTTTGTCACATCCACTGCTTCAATTCTAACATTAGACAGATTCTTCGCTTTCTTTTTCGCAACATTCACTTGATTTATCGCTGTTTCTCTCATCTGCGCGTCCATCCATTCGAGCTTTTTCTCCTCTGGATTATAAGGTTTTGTTTTAGGACATGCTCCTAACTTGTCCCATTCTCCTTCAAAATGTGCTGGTGAAAATGTTGTCACAATCACATCAAGTATTCCTCTATTACCCTTATTATTATTATTATTGCCTCTCCTCTCAATTATTGTGTTAAGAGTAGTCTTGTACGCCTTGCCATAAACATCATAAAATCCTATTTCAGTGTAATTCTGACCAGAACAGTAATGACAACCTAGTACTGTGTCTCCATAGTAATACACTGCTGAATGCAAGAACCAATGTCCTACTGATAAGACAATCATATCCAGTTGCCCTAAATCAGAAGCCCATTTCTCATCCACAGAATCCAAGAACAAAGTATTATAGTTTTTCTTGTCTGATTTTTCTATACCTTTAACAAGAAAAGGTGACCAATATATTGATACATTCACATTATGTGAAGGAAAATGCCATTTCCTAAACTTATTATCCTCACCATGACTGAAGACTAAAGTAGGAGGACTAAATGTGGCTAACATACAAAGTAATGACTCCAGTTGATTTCTTGCTAATGAATCACCAACAAAGGCTAAATTCTTGTTGTTGAGAATTTGAAGAAATATTTTTGGGTCAAACCTGGGAAGTTGACAATTTTTTGGCTTCCATTTCCAATAAAGATAGCCTTTATCAGGTCTTCCATGAGGTATGCAATTTTGTCCTTCTTTTACTGTACCACATTTTGTATACAAAGGACCTAATTTGTCATGAACCCACTTGCCATCACTATAATCACATGAATTTTCCACATTATCATTTCCCACTTCTGCAAAAAAAGAATATAAGTTTTAACGTAAAAACATTTTCAACAAATGTGTATGGAAACATATATTACAAGAAAGAACAAATATTTGTAAAATATGGATCATTACAACAACAACAACCTAGTATAATCCTATGTACTAAGGTTTGGGGAGGATAGTATGTACGCAGACCTTACCCCTCCTCTGGAATAGGGAGGTTGTTTCCAAATAGACCCTCGGCATCTTTCCCTCCAAGAACTACCCACCTTGCTCTTGGGTAGACTCGAACTCACCACCTCTCGATTGAAAGTGGGGGTTGCTTACCATCAGAGCAACCCCTCTTGTCTAAAGGAGGGACCAATCCTTCACAAATTTGAGCGTCACAAAAAATGTGACGGGGGAATAAATATTCACGAATTTCATCCATATTAATAAATATCGCCATAAAATGGATTTATCCGTCATATATAAAATGATGCTTATACTTTCTTGAGCCGAGAGGTCGATTGGAAAGAACTTCTATATCCTCACAAGGTAGGGCTAAGATCTGCATACACACTACCCTTCCCAGAATCTAGTACCTGGGATAAATACTGTGTTGTTGTAAATATTCCATCACAAATATGTCTATATATAAGAAAAAATGGCATGTTCATATTGTACCTTTTGACGGAGTTGAAGAAGAGGTGGTGATGATTAGTGAATGTTTAGTTTGAGAAAGAGAGAGAGGTGCAATTAAGTGAAATAGAAGTATTATAGGGAGAAGAGCATACAAAGCCAAAAGTAATAACTTCCTCAAGGGAAAATGATGAGGTTGGTCTTTGAATGGATTAATTGTATCCATTTCTCATTCCTAACCTTAAACTTTCTTCCTTTTCCCTCAAAGAAGATCAATGCATTGTTGATAGGAGAAAAAAAAATTGTTTTTTTTTTTTTGGTTGAAAAAGAGAGCTCTAATTTTGTGGGAGGATTTAGTCAAAGTGGCGACGGGATCCCATTTTATTTGGTTGGCCAACCAAATTTTTACTTTTACTTCATTTCTTTTCGTGGTGAGCTGTCACTACCTTTTCCATCCCTTTTTCATGTATTGCACATTTTAAAGTACACATTTTTCCTAATTAAGATACTTAAATAAAAGATTAAAAAAACAGCAATAAGGGAGTGAAACATGGTAACAAAATATATTATGAATAAAGTAATACAATTTAAATTAGAAGTGCAAGTATTTGAACATATAAAAATATAAATTAAATCAAGTTTTATCATGTGAATGATATGGAAACATTTGAACAATGTTGTTTAGGTGGTTGAATTTTTCTGTGTTTTGGAAGTTTATAAGATTTAATGAATTTGAGTTTTATACAATAATAGTGTAATTATTTTTATAATTTCAATGAACTTTAACTCGTGAAAGCATGTTTGTTAGGTATACTATTTTTTATTAAATTACCAATTATTTTAATATTTGTTAAAGATTCACCCGTAGTTAATAAAGGACACGAGTATGCTAATAAATTTTAAGATAGTTTGACGCTAGTCAATAAATAAGCAAAATATAGAATATAAGCCCTTTTAACTATTTTTAACATTTTTGAAGAATAATTACCAATTTCCCCCAAAAGGGTAATTGTTTTGTTACATAATGAATTAGCACATTGTAAATCATCCCAAAATTCAATAAGAATTCACTCTCCCTACTTTTCTCTACAATATTGTTCTTGTTTTTTTATTATTTTATAACACGTTATCAGCACGAGACTCTAACCAATTGAGTAAAAACTTTGGGATTGAGCATAATGATTGTCAATTGTTTCATGAACTTCCTTCATGATTAAAATTCTGGATTTAAGGTAAGTATTTTACTTTTCTCTTTCAAATTCTTGAAATTCTATAATTTGATTTTATATACAGCAAATATCAAAGTTTGTTTATAACGCTAATAGAGTTTGTAAGAAATTATAACCACCTGAAGTGGTAAAATTTCTATGCCTTGTCATGATTAATTTCATGTATAATTGTGGGCAAAGAATTGAAAACCCGTCCCATTGAATTTGCTCCATTCTCATTCTCTTTAGAGAATGTGATAGCAGTATGTAATAAGTCTGAAAGAAGACAAAATTATTACCATGAATAATCAATGGATATGGACGTGGCAATAGACGAAATTATATCGTCATCATTGTGGTAATGAGAACAATAAATATTCTCAAAATAATCCTTCACTCCGTGAAAGTAATATCTGTCATCGATTTGACACGAGATTTTATAAAGCACATATAGATGATTATGGTCCATTCGTGATGTGAATGTGACATCATCTTACTTATGAATACATATTCATTCTTCAGAGAATATGAACGTGCTAGTGGTAGTGAATATACCACACTCACCTCTAGAAGAAGGTTTGAGATGATACCATAAATAATGTCATTATTATGGCATGAATGGTCATTGGTCACGTACCTATTGTACGCCAAAATATTTTGGTATTGTGATTATTAAAAGACAACGGTAATGCAAGAAACAGATCTTGCATATAATTTTGACCATACACATAATGGTATAAGTTTCTCTTTAAAAGAGATATTCACCATATAGATGTTGATGATTATGTGGTACTACCAATTAATTGAGAGCTCTGGAAGAGCCAATTATTACTATTTTGGAGAAACACAATTGGTTACCAATAAGGTATTGTGTTGTAGTAAGTCTCAAAGAAACTTATTCGGTTTCCAAAGTATATGCGAAAGCGGTTGATTATATTGAGACTATAAATAAAGGAAAGATTTAATATCTTCTATTACTACAACTTGTAGCGGGGTAATATGTATGTAAAAAGTTACCCGCTTTATTCTCCAATTTGTACTACATAAACAAAAGAATATCACAATGAAGTGAATATTTATTGATATAAAAACCCATATCATAATAAACTTGGAGTTTATTCATAATTGCACACATCATGGTGTAAACCTGAAGTTTATCAATATTGATAATTTATTCAGTTGGCATAATTGATTTACCCATATCAATTTAAGTATGATGTGCAAAAATAAAAGAGAATTTACATGGGTAAATATTAAAGAACTAGAAAGTTCTTTACGAATTCTCTTACATTGCTTGTTCTCATTAATTAAATGACCAACTAAAATTGGGATTGAATCCCATGAATGCTGGAAATATCAAAGGTGAATATGGGCACATTCACCTGCCATGTATACCACATAAGATGCATCTATGAGATGGTTACATGTGCAATTATTATTAACCCGCAACCTGGTCGGTATGTGCGAGGTAACTTGCTCATTAATTTAATTTCGAGCATAATTTCCAGATTTCCTATTCAAGATAGTTTATCTTGATAAGTTGGTTTACATCACAGTTGGTTTAGCAAAATAATTTATTAAGTGCTCCACTTAATAGCTAAACTATTGCTTATGAGAACAAAGTTTATATATATCAGTTTGATATACGTTATATACGAAAGTATATTATTTTCTCCCCTCACAAGTGGTTCAGGGTCAGGAACCAAATAATTCCATCTTATTATTATTGATGTGCGGTGTATATTTTGATTAACACCATAAGACATAAAGATGGGTTCTCAATGTTGAGGAAACAAGTTAGTTTTTCTAACATGAGGGGAGACAAGATACAACAGTTGAGAAAAGTTACATGAAATAAATTATCATTTATACATCGAGATCCTCGAATATAATAATATGAACTTGAAGTTCATAAAAGGATAATTCATATGCAATTTATTGCGAAGCATGCCAGACGCATTTGCTGACTCAAATAAAGTAACTATATTCTCATTGCAAATGCTTATATTAAGTCCTAGAAGGACAAAGTCTATGGTAAGCTTAAAGCGTATAGACAATCGGTTTCAAATAAACTTCTTGATAAAGAAGGTGAGCAAATGATCAAAATGATCATAATAAAGGAGGCAAGTGATCGAAGATCACATGACATAACATTTTATAAAATCTCATGAGAGATTCCGGTACCTGAATATATGAATGAAAAGATCTTTATGTTATGTTATTATGAAAATACATTGAAACTGATATAAAATCTTTGTCGACGTCAACCTTCAAGAAGCTAGTACACAAGATTGGGATGCAAACGCTTAAGGATGTGAATTGATACTCTCATCATGGGGAGTTAATGCGCGTTGCACTCTTTTTCCCTTACAAGGTTTTGTCCCACTGGGTTTTCCTTGCGAGGTTTTTAACGAGGCAACCAAAAGGTGTATTATTAGATATGTGTACTCTTTTTCTAGATTTTTTTCCCATTGGGTTTTATTTTAGTTAAGGTTTTAATGAGGCACATTACTGATTGAGTAGACATTCAAGGGGAGTGTTATGAATAGAATTCTATTTGGAGTGAATGTCTATCTTGTGGAGAGTTTTACTTTGTGACTAAGTCATATTTCTCCTATAAATAGAGGGTCTTATCCCAATGTAAATCATCCCAAAATTCAATAAGAATTTTAAGATAGTTTGACGCTAGTCAATAAATAAGCAAAATATAGAATATAAGCCCTTTTAACTATTTTTAACATTTTTGAAGAATAATTACCAATTTCCCCCAAAAGGGTAATTGTTTTGTTACATAATGAATTAGCAAATTATAATTATCATCTCCCTTACATTTGTCATACGACAAGAAATAAATATGATAGCCCTACATAATGGATTTCAAGAAACATTTGCCCAAACTTATGTTAATAATAACTCAACGAAGAAAGCTAAAATTCAGCAAAACCAATATTCTCACAGCTTTCTTAGGATTTGTCAACTAAGCTTCTTTCTGCATGATACCATATTGGGTTACAGCCCTTTGATTTTACCATAAGAATTCCTACCATATGCAGCCATCAACCGTGTTTTATGAATGTGACAAATTAAATGGAGAAATCATTATTCACAGATCAAAAAATCATCAACAAGATTCTAGTGCACTTATCAGTGGAAGCTCTTGCTCGATTTAGATCTGTCTGTAAATCCTGGTGTTCTCTAATAGATGATCCAATTTTCATGAACGCACATCGAATCAACATGGAAATTGTTAGCAGAAAGTTGAGACTTTTCCAAATTGTGTATCAATTATATCCTAACGAAGGTCTACGATCTTGGTGTTACGCTGGTAGTCCAAGTGAGGAACTTATTCATCCTGGTTTCCCTATAATTAACACTAAGCCATGCACGTACGTCTTGGTTGGCTATTGTAACGGTTTAATTTGTTACCTTACAAATTTCTTGCATGGTAAACAAGAAATCAATTTATGGAATCCTTCAATGAGAAAATGCAGGACGTTGCCTGATTCTACTTTCTCTCCAGAACGTCAAAGGCATTCTCCGAATTTCGGATTCGGTTTTGATGGTACGACGGATCACAAATTGGTAAAAATTACTTACATTGACGATAGATTAAAAAACGAAAAGAAACAATGGTCTGAAGTTGAGGTCTACAGCTTAAAACAAGATTCCTGGAAAAAAATCGGTGATTGTTTTCCTTCACAATATTATTATGCTCGTGGTGATACAGTATTTTTCAACGGATGTATACATTGGCTAACACAGCGCGAATTCGGCAAAATTAGACCTAGGAGATTGCCTATACTTTCATTTAATGTGGCTAAAGAGGTTTTCCAGGAATTTTGGTTACCAAATCCTCACGAACGAGAAGCCAATTGTATTAGTCCATTGCATGGATCGCTCTCTGTTTGTGCAAAATCGAGTTCGTCTGTCGATAACTGTCTAGATATCGAGGTATGGTTAATGAAAGAGTACGCGGTTGAAGAGACATGGACAAAATTGTACGTGACAAGGTTGGATGAAGAATTGTCTGGTCCTATAATTCCATTGCGAGTGTTGGAAGGTGATGCAGAGGCAATAGTGTATATAAATAAGAATGTGTTTTTATATGATCCAAAAAATGAAGAGTTTGAGAATTTTGGTATTTGGGCAAATGGAATAGGAGTTCCTTATGTGACTTCTTATATGGAGAGTTTGGTTTGGGTTGAACCAGTTGTGGTTGAGCCAACTACTCAAGCTGAACCTGAGGTAAAAATTGCTAATATGGAAATAGAGGCAGCTACAAAGCAAGAAGATATAACTAGCAATAAAGAAACCAAGGTAGTAGGTGGTAAGCAAGACAATAATTGTCACATCCTATGAGATAATTTCTATGTTAATTAGTAAATTGTAATGTTGTATTTTAGGATTAATGTTGTTGTAATTACATTAATTAGTGAAATTCAATGTTTAATTTACTGGAAACACATAGTTGATGAGCAAAGTCCCCTCCTCTACATTAATTCTTCTCCGATCACATTTGGGAATAAAAAAATTTGCCACCTTTAGGTCCGGTTTTGAGATAGTTACCCACAAAAACAAAACTATTGTCTTGTCTACCCATTTGTTTTTAACACAAAAACTAATTACATTTCCTACGCACAAAAAAAGTACATGCATTTTGCCGGTGGAATTGAAACACACGGTGGTATTCGTCATTTTCTTGTGTAATGCGGAGAATTCTTCGATTTGGGCATAAACTGGATGATAAAAGAAAGAAAGCTGGTTGGTAAGGAAATAACCGGGTAAATAGTTTGGGTCCAATAAGTGGGAGTACTAAATAGTTTGGGGCTGGATATTAAAGGATAAACAGTTTAGAATTAACGGATATAAAGTGAGATTTTCTCTTCGATCTAATCTATGGGCGATTTGCACAAATATAATAATTTAGTGCTACCTTTAAAATTTTTACCCGGTTAATTTTTATTTCTTTTTGGAAAAATAGCCTCGCCCAAGAATAAAGCACACTATCAAAGTTTTTTGAGCACACTGTCAGAATTGATAGCATTGTGGCTGAAAATTCTGGTAACATATTTTAAAATTCTAGTGGAGGCCTATCTTTTCCTTCTTTTTTTCTTTTAATGTGGTCAAAATATAAATGGTAGTTTTCTAAAAAGGTTCATCCAACCTAACTTATTAGAATTTCAGCCAACACCAATACTATGATTGATGAGGGGGGGAAATACACACATTGTAAGGTATATAATTGAATAACGAAAACTTAGGATGAAGGATGTGGTAATTCCAAACGGACAAGGGTCATATATATTCCTATACTATTATGAAATAGTTTAAATATATCCTTCGTTATATTATTCGTTCTATCATACCCTACCGTCATGCTATTGCACTAATTTGTCCATAATTTAGACGGCAAGATGCGTGGCAAGCTAAGAAAAAAATAACTGATCCCCATTTTTTTAATACCCGAAAATCACTTTTTAATACCCAGCCTGTTCAAATATAAATATTTTCTATGTTGATACATTAAAAAACTTGACATATGTCCACTTTATATTTTATGTAAGTTCACCAAAATAAAATAAAAAGGGGAAATCCCATGCCCTAGCTGGATGCAATCCGGAGTTGCGGTAAACATGTTCTCATCAAAAGATATGTCAAATCTCCTTTGCCAATGACTTTATTATATGGCTTACGCTCGTAAGCATAAGCGAATCCAGGATTTCAGCAAGATGAGTGCATCACAGTGCCGGCTCAACCCCCTGGCTACTAAGACCAAAGTTTTAGGCCCCAAAAATAGGAAGCCCCAAAATTTATCCTTTTTTTATATGTTTATAAATTATTATTAAATATGTCAAAAGTTCATCCCACAGGGGTACTTTATTTTGGGGGAGAATTTCATCTTATAAAAGGCCTAATATTCAAGATTTAAACACATCTCTCATTTGTTTTTTCATCTTCTTAAGGCATTTGTATCTTCTTTCTTTAGTATTATTTCACTTGTATTTTTAGATTGGAATAAAATATTAGTTCTGTCCGAGGAAGTGGTCTAAGACCTCATATTAAGATTTGGCTTTAGGCCACCTACTCAGTTGAGCGCTACTGGTGCACCATTATCCTACTCACTATTTGATTTGATTTTCTAAAACTTACCTTAGAGAACTATCAATAATAGCATCATTATTTATAGTTACAAGTGTTAAACTCAATATTTCATTCAAGGATATATATCAAAGGGTGAACCAAAAAAGAGAAGAATGCATGGAAAAAAAGAAAAAAAAAAAAGACATGGCATGAGATTTGAACAAAACAAAAAGAACGAAAAAGAAAAATAGAAAAAGAAATAGAAATAAAAAAAATGTCTTAAAGATGAAAGACAGACGAGTGGATTCAAACACTAAATGTGGGGGTCAATGGTGCACAAAACTACCACTGTACTAAATACTCTTTTGACCGTGAATTTTCACATGAAAAATTAAATATTTTATTCAAAAAATTGTTAGGCGACGTGTATTATTAAAATTAACACTGTTAAGAAAAACAAGAGGGAGAAGAAATAGAATATATAATTCCGAGTTCACAATTTGCTTGTGTGTCCTTAAGGAATTTTAACCCCTCACAGTTGCCAAGGTAATGGATTAAATCCTCCCAGGATAAAACGGAATAACCTTCCTGCGACAGTGGCAATACAAGAAGCAGGATACCAACGAACTCAAAAAGCGGAGCGAATCACACTTACGGTTTTCAAGGAACGAGAAAGCTCAAGAATTTTTGGATTAATGAACTTGCAGAGAGAAGGAAAGAATTTCTGAATTTCTGAATGAAAGCCATGCCTGAATTTATAGGAAATTGTTGGCTTTGTGAAAAGGTATGGTGCCTCTTCATGGTGTCTGTTCATTGTGAATAGACACCTGATAGGAAGATACGTTCTTTCAACGTTATTTATCAAAGTGGGTCAACTAGTTTAACCAAATAAACCGGGCCAAATTTTGAAGCCCAATCCAAGTCCATTTAATTTCCCACCATTACCCAATTCACACTACTCATCTTTAAAGCCCAATGGCTTAAAAGTCCAACAATCCCCCACATGAATGGGGAATGGCTATATAGAAAAAAAAAACATGGAAATTGTGTGATTCGCAAGAAAAGATCGATCGCATTTGGATAAGTAGGTTTCCCTTTGAACTTTCCATAGTGAACATATGTCGGATATACTCGGTCAATCGGTAGATTTGATATCTTTGAACCGTCGAACTTTGGTGTATACCTAGACAACCATATGTCACACAATCGACCCTTAACCGTCTTTTGGTTCTCATTATTGTGTTCGTTTCAGCCATGAACACCGCCTGGTATCATAAGTGCGTAGAGAATTGGCCTTACAGAATTCTCCTTGAAGCGGCTTACACTTCACACTTACATAGGTGATTCCTAAACATGTAATCCTTTAGATTGACATTATTTGATAGATACCTCATCAAATTTAGGTAATCATTAAAGAACGTGTAAAGTTCTATCCTTGTTACCGAACATTGTCTTCATCACGAGAATGGACCAAAGATTTTATTTTGACAATGTTGAACCGGTCAATCACAACTTTGTTTGAGCTCCTTGAACCTAGATCTCGGAACATCCAAAATTCTAGGTAGAGTTACCGCCATGTTGACTTGTCCTCGGCCATAGTCCCATTCCCTTAGATGATTTCTCAACTCCCTCTCTAGTTAAGCCTTTTGTAAGCGGATCCGCAACATTATCCTTTGATCTTACATAATCAATAGTGATAATTCCACTAGAAAGTAGTTGTCTAACGGTATTATGTCTTCGCCGTATATGACGAGACTTTCCGTTATACATAACGCTCCCTGCCCGTCCTATTGCAGCCTCACTATCGCAATGTATGCAAATAGGAGCCAAAGGTTTTGGCCAGAACGGAATGTCTTCTAAAAAATTCTGAAGCCATTCAGCTTCTTCCCCGGCTTTATCCAATGCTATAAACTCTGATTCCATTGTAGAGCGAGCAATACACGTCTGTTTAGAAGACTTCCAAGATACTGCTCCTCCACCAACCGTAAACACATATCCACTTGTGGACTTTGTTTCTATTGAGTCGGTTATCCAATTTGCATCACTATATTCTTCGATAACTGCAGGATATTTATTGTAGTGCAAAGCGTAGTCTTGAGTATACTCCAAGTATCCCAGAACTCGTTTCATTGCCACCTAGTGATATTTGTTAGGATTACTTGTGAATCGACTAAGTTTACTTATCGCACAAGCTATATCAAGTCGTGTACAGTTCATGATGTACATTAAGCTTCCTAACACACGAGCATACTCCAATTGAGATGTACTTTCACCTTTATTCTTCATAAGATGATGGTTTAAGTCAATTGGAGTCCTTGCACTTCTAAATTCCAAATGTTTGAATTTTTCAAGTACCATTTTCACGTAATGTGATTGAGACAAAGCTAGACCTTGAGGAGTCCTTTTGATTTTAATTCCTAGAATTATATCGGCAACTCCTAAGTCTTTCATATCAAACTTACTAGCAAGCATGCGCTTAGTAGTTTGAATGTCGACAACGTCTTTGCTCATTATTAGCATATCATCAACATATAAGCAAACAATGACTATATGATTTGGAACGTTTTTAATGTAAACACATTTATCACATTCATTAATCTTAAATCCATTTGACAACATTGTTTGGTCAAATTTTGCATGCCATTGCTTGGGTGCTTGTTTTAGTCCATAAAGGGACTTAACAAGTCGACACACCTTCTTTTCTTTTCCCGGAACCACAAACCCCTTGGGTTGGTCCATGTAGATTTCTTCCTCTAAATCACCATTTAAGAAGGCTGTTTTCACATCCATTTGATGGATTTGAAGATCATACAAGGCGGCTAACACGATTAGCATCCGAATGGATGTAATTCTTGTTACCGGTGAGTATGTGTCAAAATAGTCAAGACCTTCTCGTTGTCTAAATCCTTTGACGACAAGTCTTGCCTTGTATTTGTCAATAGTACCATCGTCTTTCATTTTCTTCTTGAAAATCCATTTAGAACCCAACGTTTTGTTACCCTGGAGGAAGATCAACCAATTCCCAAGTATGGTTGCTCAATATAGATTCTATTTCACTATTGACAGCTTCTTTCCAATATTGTGCCTCTGAGGAAGACATTGCTTCCTTGAAGGTACGAGGCTCATTTTCTAACAGAAAAGTCAAAAAATCCGGACCGAATGAAGTAGATGTCCTTTGACGTTTACTTCTTCTCGGATTTTCTTCATTAGGCATACCATTTGTTATTTCCTCCCGAGGCCGTTTTGACTTTTGGCAGGTCACTTCACTTTTCTTTTCCCGGAACCACAAACCCCTCGGGTTGGTCCATGTAGATTTCTTCCTCTAAATCACCATTTAAGAAGGCTGTTTTCACATCCATTTGATGGATTTGAAGATCATACAAGGCGGCTAACACGATTAGCATCCGAATGGATGTAATTCTTGTTACCGGTGAGTATGTGTCAAAATAGTCAAGACCTTCTCGTTGTCTAAATCCTTTGACGACAAGTCTTGCCTTGTATTTGTCAATAGTACCACCGTCTTTCATTTTCTTCTTGAAAATCCATTTAGAACCCAACGTTTTGTTACCTGGAGGAAGATCAACCAATTCCCAAGTATGGTTGCTCAATATGGATTCTATTTCACTATTGACAGCTTCTTTCCAATATTGTGCCTCCGAGGAAGACATTGCTTCCTTGAAGGTACGAGGCACATTTTCTAACAGAAAAGTCAAAAAATCCGGACTGAATAAAGTAGATGTCCTTTGACGTTTACTTCTTCTCGGATTTTCTTCATTAGGCATACCATCTGTTATTTCCTCCCGAGGCCGTTTTGACTTTTGGCAGGTCACTTCACTTTTCTTTTCTCGGAACCACAAACCCCTCGGGTTGGTCCATGTAGATTTCTTCCTCTAAATCACCATTTAAGAAGGCTGTTTTCACATCCATTTGATGGATTTGAAGATCATACAAGGCGGCTAACACGATTAGCATCCGAATGGATGTAATTCTTGTTACCGGTGAGTATGTGTCAAAATAGTCAAGACCTTCTCGTTGTCTAAATCCTTTGACGACAAGTCTTGCCTTGTATTTGTCAATAGTACCATCGTCTTTCATTTTCTTCTTGAAAATCCATTTAGAACCCAACGTTTTGTTACCTGGAGGAAGATCAACCAATTCCCAAGTATGGTTGCTCAATATGGATTCTATTTCACTATTGACAGCTTCTTTCCAATATTGTGCCTCTAAGGAAGACATTGCTTCCTTGAAGGTACGAGGCTCATTTTCTAACAGAAAAGTCAAAAAATCCGGACCGAATGAAGTAGATGTCCTTTGACGTTTACTTCTTCTCGGATTTTCTTCATTAGGCATACCATCTGTTATTTCCTCCCGAGGCCGTTTTGACTTTTGGCAGGTCACTTCACTTTCCTTTTTATACGGATAAATAGTTTCAAAGAATTCAGCATTATCTGATTCTATTATCGTATTAATGTGAATCTCAGGATTTTCTGATTTATGAACCGGAAAACGATATGCCTTGCTATTGGTTACATATCCAATAAATACACAATCAACCGTTTTGGACCTATCTTAACCCTTTTAGGTTTAGGAACTTGTACCTTAGCTAAACACCCCCACACTTTGAAGTATTTCAAGCTAGGCTTCCTTCCTTTCCACTTTTCATAAGGAATGGATTGTGTTTTACTATGAGGTACACGGTTGATTATCCGATTAGTTGTAAGTATAGCTTCCCCCCACAAGTTCTGTGGTAAGCCAGAACTTATTAGCAATGCATTCATCATCTCCTTCAACGTTCGATTCTTCCTCTCCGCAATTCCATTAGATTGTGGAGAGTAAGGGGCAGTTGTTTGGTGAATAATGCCATTTTTCAAACATATTTCTTCAAAAGGAGATTCATATTCGCCACCCCTATCACTTCTTATCATTTTGATCTTTTTGTTTAGTTGCGTTTCAACTTCACTCTTGTATTGCTTGAAAGCATCAATTGCCTCATCTTTACTATTAAATAAATAAACATAGCAGTATCTCGTGCTATCGTCAATAAAAGTAATAAAATACTTTTTTCCACCGCGAGATGGTGTTGACTTCATGTCGCAAATATCTGTGTGAATTAAGTCTAAAGGACTTGAATTCCTTTCAACGGACTTATAAGGATGCTTAGCATACTTTGATTCCACACATATTTGACATTTAGAATTAATGCAATCAAATTTTGGCAATACTTCTAGATTTATCATCTTTCGCAATGTTTTGAAGTTTACGTGACCTAAACGCGCATGCCATAAAGTGTTTGACTCAAGCAAGTAAGAAGAAGCATTCACTTTATTCATTGGAACTGCTATTACATTTAGCTTGAAAAGGCCCTCACTTAGGTAACCTTTTCCAACATACAAATCGTTCTTACTAATTACAACACTATTAGAAACAAAAATACATTTGAATCCATTCTTGACAAGAAGTGAGGTAGACACAAGATTCTTGCGAATTTCTGGAACATGGAGGACTTGGTTTAGAGTCACTATTTTTTCAGACGTCATCTTCAACGCAATCTTGCCAACTCCTTCAATTTTGGCCGTAGATGAATTTTCCATGAAGATAGTCTCGTCGGGACCTGCGGGGACATAAGAAGAAAATAATTCCTTGTTAGCACAAACATGGCGGGTGGTTCCAGAATCTATCCACAATTCTTTCGGATTTCCTACCAAGTTGCATTCAGACAACATGGCACAAAAAAAAATTTTAAAAATTTTTACCGTTGAGGCCTACCAGGCCCGCTAGGACCGGCCCAGGCCCGCTACCCGATCCTGGGATTCGCGGTCCCGGCCTCGTGGGCTCAAAGGGAGGAACCGGCCCGCCACAGTCCTAAGCCCACATGGTCCCGGGCCTGGCGGGCTTCGTGGGCTTCGTGGGCTTTTAATAAAAAAAAATTATTTAATAAGTATATATATGTTAACTATATATATGTTAAGTGTATGTATATATATATATATATATATATATATATATATATATATATATATATATATATATATATATATATATATATATATATATATATATATATATATATATATATATGTATGTTAAGTATATATATGTTTAGTATTTATATATGTTAAATTTATATATGTTAAGTATATATATATATTAAGTTTATATAAGTTAAGTATATAAGTTAAGTTTATCTATGTTAACTATATATATATATTAAGTTTATATAAGTTAAGTATATAAGTTAAGTTATTTATATATATATATATATATATAAGTTTTATATATATATATATATATATATATATATATATATATGTATTAAGTACTTATATTAAGTATATATATAAGTTAAGTTATATATATAAGTTAAGTTATATATATATATATATATATATATGGTAAGTATTATATAAACTTAATATATATATATATACTTAACATATATAAACTTAACTTATATATATGTATTAAGTTTATATGTTATGTATATATATAATATATATTATGTATATATATTATATGTATATGTATGAAATAGATATATATATTGTATTAAGAGATAAATCAAAAACTTGTGTAATAATTTTTATTACTAAAAATGACATATCTTTATTAATCTTCTCTCCCCCAATGGAATGAGCACAACAAGGTACTAATACCACCATTAAAAGAAAAAAAACTAAATAAGATGTGCCAAAGTACAATTTACAACACAATCTACATATCTCTAACAAATCTCATAAATCCTTCAAGATTTGGAGGAGGTTCCGTTGGCGGTGGTGGAAAAGAAGCTTGTTCATCACCACTTCCCGGCGAAGCAGCATCCTCTGCAAGTTGTGCAATCATTTCTTCCTCGTCAATCCAGTGACTAGTAACAGCTAGGTAGTCACAATCATTATTACTTCTACCAATATCGGTGGTAATAGAAATTCTATTAGTTATATGACTAAATAAATACCGCAAATATTGTTCGTATTCATGTTTAAATTTATATATATCGGCCTTAATTGTTGCACGAGGCCAACCTTTATAAGTAGGATTAAAAAATTTTCTAATATAATGCACAAAATTAGGATTAGAAGGAAAAGTATACGGTAAACACATAACGGTAACCATCTTTGCTAATTCTTCCCTATCTTTGTTTGGATCGTAATATAATATACCTCCGGTGACAGTATTTATTCCAGGTTGAACTAGATTAGAACCTGTACTAGCGTTACCCGCTTTTTCTACACTTGTCCCCTCTAGCTGTGCTTTTAATCTGTCATATTTAGCTTTTTCAGTAGGGTGTGTTCTTATGTGTCTAGTCAAAGTACTTGTGCCACTACGCGTATATTCATGAACCAACAATTTATTACAATTTTTACATTGAGCCTTATTTTGATCTCTTAGTTGAGTAAAAAATTGCCAAACTAATGAGGTTTCTTGGCGTTTAGAAGGTTGTCTATTAAAAGTCGGTGTTTGTACGGGTGGGTGTTGTGGTTCAGTTAGGTTATTAGCCGGACTAGTAGGTGTGTCATCTAAATCCTCTTGGGTTTCATCTACATCATGTTGAGTTTCATCAAAATCCTCTTGGGTTTCATCAAAATCCAATTGCCTACGAAGTTGTAAATTAGGATAAAGAGCAGTCATAATTTCATTATCTAGTTGATCTTCTCGTGAAATATTATGACAAAATTCAGTATCGCTAAATTGAAAACAGGGATTATCACTATCAAGAATAATTGGACCACTAGGACGGGTATGTCGGGGAACCTGGGGGGAAAGGTTAGTTGGTTGACGACTACTTTCACCCATTTTAGCTTTTCCCTTAGCACTAAACATTTTTTTCAATGAAAATGCCATTTTATTTATATTTATGCAAACAAAATAACACAAAATATATTCTTAAAAATTAAGAGTTGGAACGACTTTACCGAATTGACGAACAACTTCTTCAAAATTCAAAATTGCAAATTGTTGAAGACTTGAAGACTTGAATACTTCAATTCACCAACTTCACAAAATTTCACAAAATTGGAATAATAATATAAGCAATTGAGAGAGATTGAGAGAGATTAAGATAGATTGATGAATCGGTGAGTTAAAATGAAATAATGGGGGGGTATTTATAGTTGAGAATTGGGAAAAAGTGTAATTATATAAAGTTTGGGGTTATATTAAAGTTTGGGGACCATTTGGCTAAATTTTGATAGCCAAAAACGGCTATTTTTGACCTCCAACGGCTAGTTTTTAAATCTGGCCGTTGGGCCATTTTAAAAAAAAAAAAAAAATTTTTTTTTTTAAATATTACCGTTGGGACCGGTTGGGGCCCGCCAGGCCCGCGAAGACCGGCCCAGGACCGCTACCCGGTCCCGGTCTTCGCGGTCTCGGTCTCGCGGTCCTACGCGTAAGGACCGGCCCGTCACGGGCTTTAGGACCGGCTTGAAGACCGGCTCGGCAGGACCGGCCCACCAGGACCGTTGTTAGCACAAACATGGCGGGTGGTTCCAGAATCTATCCACAATTCTTTCGGATTTCCTACCAAGTTGCATTCAGACAACATGGCACACAAGTCTTCCATTTCATCTTCAACCATGTTGGCTTGATTCTTTTTCTTCATATCATTCGTTGGTGCACGACAATCTGCCGCCTTATGCCCAATTTTTCCACAGTTGTGGCAATTACCCTTCAACTTCTTCTTGCTTGGGTAATTCTTTGGTCCTGAAGCTTTCTTCCTCTTCTTATTTTGTGGTGCCTCCTCAACAATGTTTACCCCCACAATTGTCGAGTTTCCACGTGACTTCTTTTCAGCATTTTTGTTGTCCTCTTCTATCCTCAAACGAACAATCAAGTCTTCTAGAGTCATCTCCTTCCGTTTGTGTTTAAGATAATTCTTAAAATCCTTCCACAACGGAGGTAGTTTCTCAATGAAAGCAGCAACTTGAAAGGCCTCATTAATGACCATACCTTCAGCAAGGAGGTCATGTACAATGACTTGTAGTTCTTGGACTTGTGTTACGACCGACCTAGTGTCAATCATCTTGAAATCCAGGAACCTTGCAGCCACGAACTTCTTAAGTCATGCATCCTCGGTCTTGTACTTTTTCTCAAGCGCATTCCATAACGCTTTTGAAGTTTCCATGACACTATAGACATTGTACAAACCATCTTCCAAACAACTCAAAATGTAATTTTTGCATAAGAAATCGGAATGTTTCCATGCTTCAGTTACAACAAGTCGTTCATTATCCGGAGTATCCTCAGCCATGGCCGGAGGATCCTCCTTGATAAAACGTTGCAAACTCAACGTAGTAAGATAGAAGAGCATCTTCATTTGCCAGTGTTTGAAGTCAATACCGGAAAATTTTCCGGGTTTTTCTGCCGGTGCCATAGCATGGGCCGGAGTAGAACGGCTTGACGATGCAGCCACACTCGTCATAGTAGCACCCGTTCCCGCAACATTTCCATTAGTTTGGTTTTCATTCGTCATATTTCTGTAAAGTCAAAAACAATACAGAACTTTATTAAATCAATGAAGTTTTTATATCTTCAAACTGAATACCAAACCAAACATACAACACGTAACAATGGTGAAGTTTTTATATACTTCAAACCCGTACGTTTATTATTCCGGCAAAGTTTTTATGTACTTTAAACCGGAGAGAAACAATTAATTGAGTAGAAAACAACAAGGCTTTAGTCTCCAAATTAATGCAAAACAATGCCGGAAAATAATACAGAACTTTATTAAATAAGTGAAGTTTTTATATCTTCAAACTGAATACCAAACCAAACATACAACACGTAACAATGGTGAAGTTTTTATATACTTCAAACCCGTACGTTTATTATTATTTTTTTTTCCTTTAAAATTCCTTAAGATGTTATGCGACGTGTATTATCAAAATTAACACTGTTAAGAAAAACAAGAGGGAGAAGAAATAGAATATATAATTCTGAGTTCACAATTTGCTTGCGTGTCCTTAAGGAATTTTAACCCCCTCACAGTTGCCAAGGTAATGGATTAAATCCTCACAGGATAAAACGGAATAACCTTCCTGCGACTGTGGCAATACAAGAAGCAGGATACCAATGAACTCAAAAAGCGGAGCGAATCACACTTACGGTTTTCAAGGAACGAGAAAGCTCAAGAATTTTTGGATTAATGAACTTGCACAGAGAAGGAAAGAATTTCTGAATTTCTGAATCTAGAATGAAAGCCATGCCTGAATTTATAGGAAATTGTTGGCTTTGTGAAAATGTATGGTGCCTCTTCATGGTGTCTGTTCATCGTGAATAGACACCTGATAGGAAGATACGTTCTTTCAACGTTATTTATCAAACTGGGTCAACTAGTTTAACCAAATAAACCGGGCCAAATTTTGAAGCCCAATCCAGTCCATTTAATTTCTTCACCATTATCCAATTCACACTACTCATCTTTAAAGCCCAATGGCTTAAAAGTCCAACAAAAATATCCCCGTAATACAAAGACTAAGGAGAGGATTATGGGTGCACAGTGTACCGTGCACTTCCTACTGAATCCGCCTCAGCTTACACTAGTCACTAGATAGTAAATTTTTGTTGTTGTAAAGTTTAATTTCTTTAACACCATTTGGAGATTAGCAGTGATAAGTTGAAATGGAAGAAAATCCTTGTTTCGATGACTTTATTTTCTACCGTTGACTATGCTTTTCCCAGCTTCAAGCTTCACTTGATGTTATCGGAAACTATTGCCTTATGCCGGAACTTTTTTTCTTTTCTTTTCTTTTCTTCCCTTTCTATTTCTTTCTTTCTTTTCTTCCCTTTTCTATTTCTTTCTTTTCCTCATCCTTGGAATTACATCGAAAAGTGCGCTACTAAAAGTGTTTAATCGGGTAAGATTTGAGCAAATCTCAAGTGTTATTTGGTCGGAAAGTCCAATTCCAAGAAGATGAAGTAATCTGTTTTTTTCTTCTTTTGTTGGCTGGTTTGTATTTACTCTATCACCATTGATGTCCTGTTGATGAGAGTTTTTTCCGGCGAGGCTGTAACAGTTGCCAAAAGACAAGAGGGGTTGCTCTGATGGTAAGCAACCCCCACTTCCAACGGAGAGGTTGTGAGTTCGAGTCTCCCCAAGAGCAAGGTGGGTATCTATTTGGAAACAGCCTCTCTACCTTAGGGTAGGGGTAAGCTCTGCGTATACACTACCCTCCCCAGACCCCACTAAGTGGGATTATACTGGGTTGTTATTGTTCTTGTTGTTTGCTGTAACAGTTGCCAAAGTGGTTTTGACGAATAAATAATAGATATGAAAAGAGATATGGTCCTTAGGATCGTTGCATCGAGAAAAATTTAAAAATAGCCGGATTTATCACTGATCGTTAAAAAATAATAAGTATCAAAAGTCATCGAAATTTAGTCACTATAAATCTAAGCAAAAATACTGTTCAAAATTCAAAAAAATACGCCCGCAAATTTTACGGGAGTTCCAGCATAAATATGCTTGAACTCCCGTAAATTTTACTGGAGTTCCAGGATAACTATGTTGGAACTCCTGCAAATTTTACGGGAGTTCAAGTATAATTAAGCTGGAACTCCCGCAAATTTTACGGGAGTTCCGGCAAGTATAGTCGTCCAGTATAATATACTGAAGTTTGGAACACTGGTGCTCCAGTCTCCAATAAATTTTAGAGGAGTTAGCAAAGTATACCGGTCCGGCATAATATGCTGGAGTTCATACACAAATGTACCAGAACTCCCGTATATTATACTAGATCAGTCCATGTTGCAGCAAAATAGTGGTTATTTTTTATTGATTTGGCAAACGCTGATTATTTTTTATTGACCAATGTGAAAACTGGCTATACTAATGATATTTTAACCGCTGCATCTGCTATGTCCAATTGTCCATGATTTGAATGGGTCGGGTATTAAGGGGTGGGTTTTAAGGCATTAAATTAGGGGTGGGTTATTTCTTTCTTAGCTTGCCACGTGTCCCACCGTCTAAATTAGGAACAAATTAATGCAATAGTATGACGGTAAGGATATAATTAAACGAATAGTATAACAAAAAATATATTTAAACTATTTCAAATAGTACAAGGATATATTTGATCCTTTTCCGAATTTCAAATCATTGTTGAAGAAAAATATCACATTTGGAACAATGGGTAATTAAAGGATATTTTTTGGGGGTGGGGATACGTTTGCATTTTATTGCCAAAAACAAGCAATCACCTCCGCATCCAGAAAGGGCTCCATTTGGATGGTTGATCGTTGTTCTTTGAACTTCCCGTCCATCTCATCTCGTTAGCACTATGAAAATAGTAACAGAATAGAAAGAAAACAATATCATCAATTTTTCAGCAAACAAATTGACCTACGCCAATTCATGTAAAAATAAAAATATAAGATGATCAATATAATTCTCCCTGTTTTTTTTTTTTGGTTGTGGTTTACTTAAATTTTTAGTGAGGGAGATTCCAAATTCAAACATAGTTTAAATTTAAATGATTATAAATTCAGATGGATCATACCTCACTATAGCGAGCCTCCTCATTTCATGATTATAAAACCTGCCACGAGACGAATTACACCAATCAAATATGACATTGCACTAAGAGTTGCAAATTTTACTTTAATGAGAGACCGTCCACTAATAAAAAAGGGCAGATGCAACTTTATTATAAAATAAATATTACAGGAAAAGAGAAAATAGGAAAAGTTGTCGGTAGGGCGGTAAAATGGTTCAAAGAAAACAATTAACCACCTATATTATCTATTAAAAAATGAGTTTGATAATGAACTTTTTAAAAATGGATAAATTTGGATAAGAACAGTATTATCCATTTAGAAAATGAATAACCAATAGGTAACCAATGGATAATCAATGAATCTAACTTTTACATTTGTAAAGCTTCAAATTGGGAGTTCCTCAGGTTAGGTAGATTAAGAATTCTCCCAAAAGTGATCATTTACAAGAAGTCATGGATAATATAGGTAACCCATATTATCTGCCGGTTAACGCATTTTTTATATTAAATATAAGTCAGATCGAATAATTAATCAAGTTTTTCATTATTCATTTTTTACCCAAACCATATCCTACCCGACCCGGCATATTTACCGCTCGTAGTTGTCGGTATAATAATCCATGTGGCTCAACTCTACCTCTAAGTAAAGATCTAAAGGAGCTGGCACGTTGAACGGACTGGTTTAACAAGGGGCTCTTAGAATAATCTCTTTGTACTTTATATAACTCATACTACCAACTACGAGCTCGATTGAATTTTGAAATAGTTGATAATTATTCAGTGCTGAAAAATATTTTTAAGTGCTAAAATTAATAAATAAATAATTAAATATTTGGGTATAAGTACTGAAATTGATAATAAGTTGCTGTAATATTTGATAAAAAAGTGCTAATAAGCTTTTTTTGGTTAAAATGACTTAAATAACCTTAAAAATGTTTACACTTATAAGGGCGTAATTACTTTAAAATTTTAGATTCTAAATCAATTCGAATATAAAATATTCTATTTTTCAATTTACTTTGAATACAAATGTACTTAGATAAGATAATTTTATGATAAATACATAATTTATTTTATGATAAGCATATATCATAAGTTATAATAATTAATAAATTAACAAATTTTTCGTGATAAAAATAAACCTAAATAGGATAAATATTTGAGGAATTGAGTATCGACGAAGGAGTTTTGTTCTAGAAAGGAATATTTTAATGGTAAAATAGTAAAAAAAAATTGTCAAATTTAAAATGCTTATAAGCTAAAAAACATAAGCATCAAATTTAAAGTACTTATAAGCTAAAAATTCATAAGTTGGTCACCCCCAACTTATGACTTTTAGCTTATTTTTTACTTATAAACACTGTTAGTTTTACCAAACGTGTAGCTAAACTGAAAAGTGCTTATAAACTAGTTTGAGCAACTCAAAAGCTTAGCCAAATACCCTCTAGGTCTAACAATTTTTCATGAGGTTTTCCACCCAGTGTTTAGTACCTGCTTTGAGGCACGATTAATCTTAATTTGTGCCAAAAATTTTCATACCCCGATTTCAATCAAAGACAATTTCATATTGAGTGCTCGAATGTGAGATCTTTAGTCAAGAATATATGAGTACTTATCAGCCACAACATTTAAGATGACCTCGTAGAACCATTTCCCCTTAAAGTACGAAACAAATCAAAATACCAACTTAGAACATAAGTAATTGCTCCACTCACACCTTTTCTTTTTAATTTATCAAATGCATGACTTATTTACTTTTTGAAATAATTTCAAGCCTACCTTTAATTGATATTATAATTTTTGAAATAAAAATCATAACAAAAAATATGAATAATTAATGACCAAAAAAACCTAACTTGTCGTTGTGCAAAAAACTGTGCATTTATTCATAAAGCAAAGTAAATAAGAGAGATAAGAGAGGAAGTGTACCAGCGTCCAGTTCTGTATGCAATGTAACCTGCCGTAGTATAGACTGGAGCCATAACAACTGCCATTAACACCATCAAAGACGATAAATGCAAGTCACTCTTGATTTAGAAAAAAAAAACAGATCAATCACAGATATTTATTATATATAATAAATAAAACTTACGAGTTCGTATTATATTTTTGATGAGATTGTTCCCAAAGTCACCCATCTTTGGTGTCTCTTCAGCAAGCAAACTTCAAGCAGGGAGAAATTGGAGGAGAGGAGAGGAGAGAGTTGGTGGAAAAAAGTGTGCGTGGTGCTTTTGGCAAGGAAATTGAGGCAAAGAAAAGGCACGGATATTGTTTTATTTAATACTAGTACTAGTAAAGGATTAATCAATAAAATAAAATTGGGATTGTTCATAAAAACGGAATAATCCAACCAAACCAAACCGACCAAAAATTGGATATTTTTTAAGTTTGGGCTGTCCAAAACAGGACTGGGTTGCGCCTTTCTTCGTTTTCTTCTTTTCTTTTTTGAATACTGATATGGTCAAAAAATTAGTCACATGGTTAACTTTATCTTTGCCCAAAAACTCTTCGTGTTTCCGAGCAAAGAGGGGCAGCTGTTAACACCTAATTCTTTACCATATTTGAATTTGTTCCCACTTTACCCACTTTCTCCACTCACTACCCACTTTCCCCACTCATGTAACCCACTTCTATTTGTTCCTCATTCCTTGCCCCACATTCTACCTTTACACTTTTATTCCCATGATTTCCTCCACCATATGGAATACAACTCATATCCCATCAGCTTTTTCTTCTGAAAACCACACTCACAAAAGACACCATCGCATATATATTCACAAGCACACAACAGAAGGGGGGGAGCTAGACTTACTCATATGTATTCTCTCATCTAGAATTTTAAAAACCTTTGTCCTTCCAGCTCCAAATCACTCGTTCTGGTTCCAAATAATGGTGTTATATAATTAACAAGATCTGATTGGTTTTGGTTCTTATTTTTGTCAGAAAATCACTCGTCATCCTTTGTTCATTCACTGTTACAAGTGAATGTGGAAGAAGAAAGCTCCAAACCAGTTACGATTCGAGCTATCTCTAGGCAAAAAAAATTGGGTCCGGCGTCGCTATAGCTGTTGTATCTAATGATTTCTGTTTCGCCGAGATTCTCGTTATTGTTTTGAGTTTTATCGCTGAAAGTCCATCTCTGTAATCCAGAAATTTTCATATATAAAAAGCTATTTTGGAGCCGTGGAATTGCCGCTCGTTGTCGTCGATTTGCGTTGTCATTACACTGTTTCTCATTGATGTTCTGTTGCTATAGAGCTACATTTGTTTTAATTCCATACTTTATTTGATCAATTTCTACGGGAAAAGGAAATGAATGGAGTTGTGTACTGAATTTGCTTTTGGAGCTGTGCATTCAAATGCATTTGCTGGAACAGACTTTCCAAGTTCCACAGTCAACATAGACAATGTGAAAAGAAGCCCTGTGTCGCCATTACTCACCATCTTTTGAGATAGGTGTGTACATTCAAAAGAATCCAAAAGGATAAGATACCATGGTTTGATTTCTTTCGTTGCAGCAAGATTTTTGGCAGCTAGAGATTAAGGTAATGTCTCCGCTGAGATCGGGTTCAACCAGAGCTTTGTTCGTCGGCTGTTAGCTCAGTTTGAGATTCCGGCGAGGTTCCAGAGCTGCTATATTTTGTTCGATTTCAGGTTCGTTAATTTTCCTTTATGAATAATTTAAAATCCTTATTACTGTCTTATTTAGTTTTCTACCCGTTTTTTTATTAAGATGTGAAAAATAGAGTGGTTCATTTGCTATGTTGTTAGATCTATCAGTCTTTTACATCTCCCAGATGTGGTGTCATGGTCCGAATGACGTGTTAGGAATGCGTAGAATTCTTCGCGGCGAGCTTGCGAGCCGCGGTTCGGACCCTTGGTAGTGATTTAAGTTTCAAAAATGTAGAGAAATAATTTTTCCGAAAAAGTGTCAAATATGCGGTCAAGAATGCGACCGCAGAATCAACATGCGGACCGCATTCTTGCCGCAAAACGTTCCAGAGAGTTTCCAAAAATCGTGTCAAATGTGCGGTCGATATGCGATCGCATGTCAAATCTGCAGTGCATTTTGCGACCGCAGATCAAACATGCGGACCGCATTCCGGCCGCATTCCTTAACAGAACCTTGTAAAATTTGGGGCAATTCTGCGGTCACTATGCGGACCGCATGTTGATTCTGCGGTCGCATAGTGCACCGCATAATTGACCCCGGCCCAGATTTTTGTAACATTTCGACCCGATCTCTTCTTTAATATAACACACTTCTTCTTCATTTTATCATATTATCTCACCAAAAATTAGAGAGAGAAGAGAGGGTTTTTAGAGAGAGAAATCTTGCATCTTCAAGGATTGTTCCAATCATTTTAATTCCAAGGGATCCTAGGGCAAGGATTCAACTTCCCCAATATTTTCAAGGTAAAAACCCTAACTATTTTCTTTGATTTTCACTTTTAATTGGGTAAAGAGAGGTTTGCATATAATAGCTTTTAAAAATAGAATTTTTACACTCATGCATGATTATTGAACTTGATTTCTAGTAAAAAGAAGTGAGTAGAAGTAAGAGTCTTCAAGAACAAGGTTGGCAAGAGTAAGATAGCTTGGGTAAGCATAAAGTAGGAAGTTAATGGAAGAAAACTCATCACCAGGTATGTATGGCTAATTTTGATTCTTGTGAAATCGCCCTTATGTGTAAAATTGTTTGGTATGTGTTGATTTGAGAAATTGTATGTGATTAATTGATGTTGTTGTTGGATATTCAAAGTTGTTGTTGAACTATGAGTGTTGTGGTAAGAAATATGAACCGAAAGGTAAATGAGAGTCTGAATTGGGTAAAGAATTTGTGAATAATGATTATGATGGCCTATATGGCACCTTGTGGAAAAGAAATCGAAACACTTGAGAATTGGTTTATTGTGGAAAGAGATGAAACACTTGAATTATGGAAAATTGTTGAATATACATGTGTGAATATTCTTGAATTTGGAAACATTGTAACTTGGTTGTGATATTGGCTTGAGAAGTAATTGAGAACATGAAACAATGTGCAAGTTGCTTATTTGAACTTGTTGAAATTGTGTGTAGTACCTTATCTGCTGTTTGAAATTGTTGTGTTTTCAACCGTAAGGCGGGGTCGTGTCGCGCGCCGCGACGTGGTGAAATAAGGTGTGGGTCGGGGTGATAAGGGTGGCCGAGGTAATAAGGGTGGTCAGGGGCAATAAGGATGGAAAGCGATCGAAATCGCTATTAAAAATTGATACATAAATCAATAATGTGAAATTGTGAAAGGAGACAACAGGAGAGTTTGCAACCTGTGGGGCACTGATTGCCCCTTTGTTTGACTACTTGTGCTTTACGTGATTGATTGGTAATTGTTAAATTGGTTGATCGTAGGAGGTGCTTTGTGTTGAGAATTATTTGAAATGAGGAAAAATGTGGAAACATGGTTGGTTGGTTTAATTAATTGTTGATGTAATTTAATGGCTTGAGTTTACTTGGGACAAAGTTTGTCCATACATACCAGTACAATTTAAGTGTACTGACGTCCCTTTTGCCGGGGGCGCTACATTCGTGTCATGATTGTAGGCGGATCAGTAGCAGGCACTTCAGCTCATCGGCAGTAGTATCCTTCTCCTTCCACTGCCCGTTTTGGTGAGCCCCTTTCTTCCTCGGGGCCTTGTGTGGTTCTTGCCACTTCGGTTTAGATTTTCATTTTGGATACCATGGTTTGATTTCTTTCGTTGCAGCAAGATTTTTGGCAGCTAGAGATTAAGGTAATGTCTCCGCTGAGATCGGGTTCAACCAGAGCTTTGTTCGTCGGCTGTTAGCTCAGTTTGAGATTCCGGCGAGGTTCCAGAGCTGCTATATTTTGTTCGATTTCAGGTTCGTTAATTTTCCTTTATGAATAATTTAAAATCCTTATTACTGTCTTATTTAGTTTTCTACCCGTTTTTTTATTAAGATGTGAAAAATAGAGTGGTTCATTTGCTATGTTGTTAGATCTATCAGTCTTTTACATCTCCCATACTGTTATAAGTAATCACCTTCTGTGTTGATTTTGCTGGGTTCTTATACTGTTAATAGATCTCTAAATTGTTATATATATTGAAATGGCAATGAAAGGCGTGTATCTTTGTTAGAGATTGGATTTACGTTTATTACTAAATGAGAATTGTTGTCGTTTTTTATTCGAGAAGCGAAGCATATACAGCCTTGAGAGTTAGCTCCTGCTTGTGAGACTTCAATGATTGGGTATTATATAGTTTAATTAGTGCATGAACATGAATATACAATTTTTAGCTCTTTACTGTTTGTTTCATCCATTATTGATACAGATTGGGTTTTAGTCGATTTCAATATCATTTTTGTCAAAATGTTTGAATTGGCTATTTTCTTATCTTTTACTAGTATCCTTCGCGGTTATCTTCTTTCAACACGTTAATTCAGTTAATGATTTTATGGATTGGTTATTTTCAATATCATTTCATTGTATTGCTATTTCTCATAATCTCTAAGGAGCATGATCAATAAACGTTGTAGTTTGCTTTAGGCTTGTAAATTAATTAAAATTATTATAAATATGGGTATGGTTTCCATGACGTGGTTGCAATGCTTAGTTTTTTTTTTTAGATATAAATAGGAGTAATAAAGTTTGCCTTAGCTAAATACAGTTTTTCCTTTGAAATTAGATTCGAGGTGTGTCGTGCCGAACAAAATCTCAATTGCGTGGCCCTCGTTTTAATTAGCTTTAACTCTACCTTAGAATTCGAGGTGTGCCATTTAGCAAATTCCATGGCCCTCGCAAAGTTAAAACGCGTAGTTACTCTATGCGCGTATTTTAATAATCTACTTTCCTAAATTCGGGTGCACATTTATGTGACCCAAATCCAAATCTCAACGGAGTCAAAATGTGTTGATAACCACGGGTGCACTGGTGCGACGTGGTTCAAGACGCATTTTTACGACGTTGCAATTCTTATAAAAAATAAAAAATAAAAGCGGTTTATCAATAAAAGGCACATAGGTCACCACATATTTTAAAATCAGGTATTTTTAGCCATTTATAATAGTTGAAGCGACCGTGCTAGAACCACGGGATCCGAGGGTGCCTAACACCTTCCCTCGGGTCAACAGAATTCCTTACTTAGAATTTCTGGTTCGCACACTTTCATTTGGAAAGTCAAAATTTCCTCGATTTGGGATTTAAATAAATTGGTGACTTGGGACACCATAATTTATTCCAAGTGGCGACTCTGAAATAAATAAATAATCCCATTTCGAATATTGTCACTTAAATTGGAAAAACTCCCTTGCGCATCTACCCTCCGGGGTAGGGGGCGCGCCAAAAGGAGGTGTGACAGCTCTGGCGACTCTGCTGGGGACACAAACCCAGAACCACTGGTTCAGGGTTTTAAGAATTCGAGCTTTGAATAATTGTTGTATTTGGCTTATTTATTATCCGATTTTATTACATGTTTATATTTTATATGCTAAATGTTGCTTTTACCGTTTTGATATTTTGTGAATTGTATATAAATTGTGTCGATACCCATTTTTCATCTTCTGAGTCTTTTGAAATATAATATCGGGCATTTGCTGGACATAGCCCGTTTTTCTCAAGATAGTTGTGGTGCTTGGCACCCGGTGAAGGATTTTGTAGTCACACATGTTTAGGCGGAGAGTTTTGTCAATTAAGCCGAAAGCCATGCTACCGGTGCACCGACACTCTTCGGCTCGAGTTGTCCGCTCGAGTTAAAGCCAGTCTAGACACTTTTCCAATAGGATGATGACTTAGAATAACAAACCCTTATGCCGGATCCCCAACAGGAACGTCTATTTTGCATCGTGTGCATATTTGACTTAGGAGGCTCAACACAGGGGTTGGGCCTGTCTAGGACAGGTGTACCTGAAACAAAAGACCAACTTGTTGCATCTTTCTGTGTACATTTATTGGTTTCGATCTTACATGTCGACCGGTTTGTTAAAAAAAAAAGAGGGTAAGAAGTAAAAATGTCAAATTAATGGAAAACGAGGTGCTTTTATTGGAAAATAATTTTGAAAAAAAAATGGAAAAAGAAAACAAAATGAAAAAAAAAATCTCCGAATAAATGTTGTTAATTTTAAATAGTTAGTTTCTTTGAATCTGTTTTTTTTTAAAGAAAACATCCAAATAAATTTTCTTAAATTTTACAAAAAAAAAATAGTTTAGCTTCTTTGAAAATAATTTCTGAAAAAGCAAAAAAAAAATTCCAAATAAATTTTCTTCGTTCCTTTGAAAATAATTTTTTGAAAAAAAAAATGCAAAAACAATTTCCGATAAATTTTGTTAATTTTATTAAAGATAGGTTAGTTTCTCTTAAAATAATTTGTTTTAGAAATGCTGTTTAAAAACAATTTCTTTTCTTTTCTTAAAATAATTTAGTCCTTTTATTACCGAACTACGCTGGTTTGATTCTCACATGGTGTGAGATACGTAGGCAACCTTCATCGGGTCCAACCTTCCAAAAATAACCAAAAATATCGAAATTAATTTTTTTTTGTTGTAAATATGTTGAGTGATGCCGTTTTCGAAAACAGCCGAATGTACCCGAAAGGGACGCCGGAAGGCCGACTTTGCATAAACGGCCACTTTTGGGTCATTTTGTAGATTTTTTGGTCGATTGACCCTCACAGCACTATAATCTTCGTCCCCGAGGCCCTAAAGGCCGTATTTGCAATACCGAATTTTTTTTTGTTTTAATTTGAAAAATAAAAAGAAAAAAAAATATCTAAATTTTAGTTTTTTGTCATAAATAAGTCAGGTGATGCCACTTTTGCCAAAAATAGTCGAATGTTCCCGAGAGGGACGCCGAAAGGCTGACTTTGCATAAACGGCCACTTTTGATCATTTTTAGGATTTTTGGTCAATTAGCTAAACACAACCTTAAAATCCTCGTCCCCGAGGTGCTGAAAGGTCGTGTCTGCAAAACCATGTCTTTTATTTTAATTTGTTTTTAATTTGGGAAAAAATCAGTGGCAAGTAAATGCTTGAATTTTTTATCAAAATAATTCAAGCTAGTTTCGGCGGTATTTTAAACCGTTCTTGCCGAGATAGCTTTATAACATCTTTCAGTTGTCGAAAGGTTGTCTTCGTAAAAGAATGGACAAGTTTGTAAAGAAATCCTTCCCGGCCTCAAAATTCATATGGAGTTGAGAAGGGGCCACGTTTGCAGAAATAGCCATTTGGTTGAAATTGACAAACAGGGAAGTAATCTGCTAGTTTTCTTTTTCTTAATTTATATTTCTTTTGATTAGATCATATGGTGTTTGATTTTCAAGTCTGTAAGTATTTCTTTTCATCAAAATCTATTAGTATGACTAGTTTTTAAAACTTTGTAATCAAGTTTGTTTTATTGTGAAAATTGAAAATTCCTTTAAAAAATATTTTATTATTATTGTCCTCTCGTATCCGAACTACGCGGGTCCTGATTCTCACCGGATGTGAGATACGTAGGAAAACCTCATCGGTTCCGACCCCAATTTTTAAAAATCCAAAAAAAAAATTCGTTTAGTTCCTTCTTTAAAATCTTTCTTTAGAAAATTCAAAAAAAAAAGAGTAAAAGTAGTTTAAAAAAACTAAAAAAAAAATGGTTTCGTTCTTTCTACTGCTTTTCATGAAATAAAAGAAAAATCAATAAAAAGCAAAATTAAAAATATGTATTTCCTTCATTTTTGAAGTACTTTTCTAAAAAATAAAAAGAAAATAATATAAAAAAAAGAAACAAAAATACTTTTTTATTCCAAAGCAAATACGTTTTTTTAGAAGTCTTTCAAAAAAGCAAAAAAAAAAACAAAAATATAAATATATTTTTCTTTCTTCTTTTAAAGCGTTTCTTTCAAGAATTTAAAAAAAAATAGTTTATTTACTCCATTCTCGATTATCCGAACTACGCTCGGTCTGATTCATGCGGGGACATGATACGTAGGCAATCCACATAAGATTCGACCATCACCAAAAGAAAAAAAATAAAAATAGAAATAAAAAAAAAAAGAAAGAGAAAATTGATAAAGAGAGAAAGAAGTGCAAGCAAAGGAAAGTATAAGCCGGGGTAACGCATTACAATCGAATACAAGTAGCAACACGATCAACTATATAAGTGCATCACACCCAACGTGAGATTACTTATCTGTTATGTTGTTTCAGACTAATCGTTTGTTTGCCAAACTCCAGGTTTTAGAAAATAGTGGTTGATTTTGTGGTACTCTGGCTTCACATTCATACTTCACGAGGTCCAAAAGAAAAGTTCAGCAGCTCGTTGCGAAATCAAAAGAAAATACCCATCCTTATTTCACAAGGTCGAAAAGAAGTGCCAACATGTCTTCAGAAATCCCTTTGCCAACCGTTCCCGTTTTAACCTGGGATGATTTGTGAAGACGAAGAATTCGATCCAGCGCTTAAGGCCAAAATTGCTATTGCTGATGTGGAAAGGAAGCCCAAGGCGGCCCCGAAATAGGAGAAAGGGGAAAAGAAGAGTAAAATCACTGAGTTAGAACCAGAAAGGGAAATTGGTGCACCTAAGCAAGCCTATGTGACATGGGGGGCAATTAAGACACCACGACTGAATGAGCCGGTGTTTGTTGGACGCGTACCACAGAAGCTTAAAGACCGTCAAGAGGAAGATAATGAGGATTTCATGACTGAAGAGAGTGAAGGAAAACATGGGGCAAAGCTCTGCGATACCCACATGGTCGAAGCCAGGGAAAGGGACTATCACCGTTGAGATGGGACCAGACACTAAACTCCCAAACTGAAAGGCTAAGCCATTCTCGATCAGGCGGAAGCCCGGTAAACTTGTCCTGCCGCATTTTTCTGCATCCAGAGTTATTTCAGGGTGTAAATTGGATGTTTCTTTTAGTTTTTGTCTTTAAAATTCCGAATGTGAATCCTGTTTTATCCTTTCGATTCCAAGAAATGGAATTAATATTTCATCGTCCGTTTCCTTTTCTTTTGTTATTTTTTATTCTTTCAGATTTGTTTTGGTTTTCTTTTTCTCTTTTCTTTAGTTCAAATCATGCAGCTTTAAATAACATGACATGCTTGCGGACTTCATGCCTAGATCCTAAAACGCTGTCGGACTTCAGAATAATGAATCAAGAGTTGAAATGCACAAAAGTTTATCTTTGAGGAAATGAAACAATGAATTGGAATAACTGAAGGAAATTGGTTCACATACAAAAAGGGTTGTGTTGTACTCAAGGAATACCCGAGTAGTTGTCCCAACAAAGAAAGGCCCATACTTGCAACAAGAAAGTGCAGACCAGAAATCTTGAAATAGAACAACCGACGTTAAGGCGCATTCCTCCTCATTACCAAGAAACAAAAAGAAAATTCCGCTCCTAATTGGAAGGCGCATTCCTCCTCATTACCAAGAAACAAAAAGAAAATTCCGCTCATAATTGGAAGAATCCATGCATCATCCGGAAAATATCACTGAGAGGGACACTGTGTCTGGCAGACATGGAAGGAAAAGATCCTGAAACGACTGTGAATGCGGATGCTGTGAAAAGATATTATGTCTGAACTTGCTTCAATGAGGTCCTCACAAGTCGAAATGATTGAAGGCTTTTATTCCCGCTACCCAAACACTACCAACCCTTTTTGTAAACCCTTTGAGCCGGTTACCTTTCTTTGACTACCCTCTTTGGAATCCAAATAAAAAAAAAAAAAACCAAAAACCAAACAAAACAAAACAAAACAAAGTTACCTGAACTACGTTCTGACTTGATTCCGAAAGGATACGTCGGCAACCTCTCCTGAGGTTCAGTCACACCAAAACAAAAATCCCAATTTCCCCAAAATTGAAATTGGGGCAGATGATATGACGGTTCAGTTTAAATCCGTCAAGATGGTTCCAGAGTTGTAATTCCATTCAATTTCCTTTTTACCCAAAGACCTTGTTCAAGTCCTTCAGATCAATTGGCAAAGGCAAAGAAGTGAAGAATGTCATTGATGGAAATCTGACACAGCGTGAATTGAGAGAAACAAAATGAGAGAGTCTTATCGGTGAAAACCTTCGGGCACCATAAGGCGATGGTGATTGGAGAAGCTAAAAATGAGAGAGTTCGTTTAGTGAAAACTCGCAAAGAGCACTATCAGACGACAGTGAGAAGAGAAATGAGAGGGATCGATTGGCGGAAACCCGAAAAGGGTGCCACCGATAAAAAAGAAGACGTCCCGTCACTAAAAGAATTTTGGCAAGGTTACCTGGTTTTGAAATTGCGAATCAATGGGTTCATAAGAAGTTGGGAAGTTTATGTGGGTCAGGCGTCCAGTCCAAGAAGCATGTCATGTTTATTCGAAGTCAGCATGCATCCCAGATAAGTCCTTCTTTTCCCCAAAAGAGACACTTCTCTTTAAACTCATTTTCTTGCTTTTTGTATAGTTATTCTTTGAATCCCTTTCGGTTTAATTTTAATTCTGAAACTATTACAAAGAAAGGCGGCAGGACCAGTTTTACAGGATTTCGTCTGGTAAAAAGGCAAAGAAAGATACCCAACCTCAGTGGTGTATTGATCCAATCCCGACTGATCATGAGGGTCGATCATTTGCAAAGGAAAGGACATTAAGAAGGAAAACAAGGCCACAAAGTCAACCACTTTTTCAACTAATAAAATGTTCTTTGTTCAAAGCAGGTCTATTTAATTGTGCAAAAAGAAGGTACAACTCAAAGAAGTGAAGTACCAAGCATTGAAATAGCTTTGGAACAAGGAAAGCGCATAAAAAGGGAAGTTTCTTTTCAAAAGCTTTATCTTACGCATCTGTTAAAAAAAAAGAAGAGAAAATACCTAAAAGAAGTGCCCAAAAAGAAGAATAAAAGAAAAGAAAATGAAAACTCCAAAAGAAAAAAAAAGAGAGAATCAAATCATATCAGTCCAATATCCTGTTTTTACCCCGCCGAAAAAACCGAGGGTCTTTCCGCCGTAAAGCCGTGAAACTTTTATCCCCGGTCGAAAACCGAGGATCTCCCCAGTCAAAAACTGCGGAGCCATTTACTTTTACCCCGCCAAAAAACCGAGGATCCGACGGCCAAAAAACCGTTAGATATTCTTTGAATTCCGCCGTAAAGCCGTGAAACTTTTATCTCCGGCCGTGAACCGAGGATCTCCTCACCAAAAACTCGCGAGCTATTTATTTTTACCCCGCCAAAAACCGAGGATCCGACGGCCAAAAAGCCGTTAGATATTGTTTGAATTCCGGCCGGAAAGCCGTGAAACTTTTATCCCCGGTCAGAAAATCGAGGATCTCCCCACCAAAAAACCTGCGAGCCATTTACTTTTACCCCGCCAAAAAACCGAGGATCTAACCGCCAAAAAACCGTTAGATATTGTTTGAATTCCGGCCGTAAAGCCGTGAAACTTTTATCCCCGGTCAAAAACCGAGGATCTCCCAGCCAGAAAACTGCGGAGCCATTTACTTTTACCCCGGCCAAAAAACCGAGGATCCGACGGCCAAAAACCGTTAGATATTGTTTGAATTCCGGCCAGAAAGCCGTGAAACTTTTTTTCCCCGGTCAGAAAACCGAGGATCTCCCAGTCAGAAAACTATGGAGCCATTTACTCTTACCCCGGCCAAAAAACCGAGGATCCGACGGCCAAAAACCGTTAGATGTTGTTTGAATTCCGCCGTAAAGCCGCGAAACTTTCATCCCCGCCCTGAAAACCGAGGATCTCCCCGACCAAAAACCCGCGGAACCATTTACTTTTACCCCGCAAAAAAACCGAGGATCCGACGACCAAAAACCATTAGATATTGTTTGAATTCCGCCGTAAAGCCGTGAAACTTTTATCCCCGTCAAAAATCGAGGATCTCCCACTCAAAAACCGCGGAGCTATTTACTTTTACCCCGCCAAAAAACCGAGGATCCGACGGCCAAAAAACCATTAGATATTGTTTGAATTCCGCCGAAAGCCGTGAAACTTTTATCCCCGATCAGAAACCGAGGATCTCCCCGACCAAAAACTGCGAGCCATTTACTTTTACCCCGGCCAAAAAACCGAGGATCCGACGGCCAAAAACCGTTAGATATTGTTTGAATTCCGCCATAAAGCCGTGAAACTTTTATCCCCGGTCAAAAACCGAGGATCTCCCCGTCAGAAAACTGCGGAGCTATTTACTTTTACCCCGCCAAAAACCGAGGTCCGGCGGCCAAAACACCGTTAGACATTGTTTGAATTCCGCCGTAAAGCCGTGAAACTTTTATTCCTGGCCGAAAACCGAGGATCTCCCCGCCACATAAAACTACGGAGCCATTTACTTTAACCCCGCCCAAAAACGAGGGTCTGACGGCGAAAAACCGTTAGACATTGTTTGAATTCCCGGAAAGCCGTGAAACTTTTATCCCCGGTCGGAAAACCGAGGATCTCCCACAGAAAACTGCAGATCCATTTATTTTAGCCCCGGCCAAAAACCGAGGGTCCTACGGCCAAAAAACCGTTAGACATCGTTTGAATTCCGTCCAGAAAAGCCGTGAAACTCTTCTTCTAAATCCCGGCCATAAAGCCGTGGAACGTTTATTTGTGAAACCATGATTTTGTTACCCAATACCAAAGAGTCTTTTTAATCACTCTCTATGTCACAACTAACTCACGAAATTTTCCTAGCAAAACTGGGGCAGAAAAATTTCGTTCGTTTGTTTGTTTTGTTGTCTAAGCAGGTTTGACCTCGAGACGCAGGGATCGAGATAACCTACGAGTTGAGTCTCAATCCGGAATAAAGAAAAGAAGACGAGCTCAAATGTTGGAGTAAACAGAGGCGCGGATTGCTCAGAATCTGATTGAAGTCACGAGCCCCGCCAATCCCCATTTTAGCCAATGCGGCAGAAAGAACCAACACATGCAGTTGACAAGCATCAAGATTCAGATCAGGGTCTGCAAAAGAGCTAGTCAAGACTCAAGATCAAGCTTCAAGGAATTTATAGATAGGAATCTTGTAACTCGTAGCTGATAGGCTTAGCTAGTCTTTTCATTTTTTTTTTTTTGATGTAATAACGGGACCGGGGACTGGAACATCAGCGGAATGGCACCTCACTCGACTCTCGAAATCATCACTCCATCACCTCATCCACTTCTGAACTATACGCGATCTGATTCCCTTATAACCCATGATAAGTAGGCTGTCCAAAACTAGGACCCGGTTGCGCCTTTCTTTGTTTTTTTTTTTTTAAATAACGATATGGTAAAAAATTAGTCACATGGTTGATTTTATCTTTGCCCGAAAACTCTTCGTGTTTCCGAGCAAAGAGGGGCAGCTGTTAACACCTAATTTTTTACCATATTTGAATTTGTTCCCACTTTACCCACTTTCTCCACTCACTACCCACTTTCCCCACTCATGTAACCCACTTCTATTTGTTCCTCATTCCTTGCCCCACATTCTACCTTTACACTTTTATTCCCATGATTTCCTCCACCATATGGAATACAACTCATATCCCATCAGCTTTTTCTTCTGAAAACCACACTCACAAAAGACACCATCGCATATATATTCACAAGCACACAACAGAAGGGGGGGAGCTAGACTTACTCATATGTATTCTCTCATCTAGAATTTTAAAAACCTTTGTCCTTCCAGCTCCAAATCACTCGTTCTGGTTCCAAATAATGGTGTTATATAATTAACAAGATCTGATTGGTTTTGGTTCTTATTTTTGTCAGAAAATCACTCGTCATCCTTTGTTCATTCACTGTTACAAGTGAATGTGGAAGAAGAAAGCTCCAAACCAGTTACGATTCGAGCTATCTCTAGGCAAAAAAAATTGGGTCCGGCGTCGCTATAGCTGTTGTATCTAATGATTTCTGTTTCGCCGAGATTCTCGTTATTGTTTTGAGTTTTATCGCTGAAAGTCCATCTCTGTAATCCAGAAATTTTCATATATAAAAAGCTATTTTGGAGCCGTGGAATTGCCGCTCGTTGTCGTCGATTTGCGTTGTCATTACACTGTTTCTCATTGATGTTCTGTTGCTATAGAGCTACATTTGTTTTAATTCCATACTTTATTTGATCAATTTCTACGGGAAAAGGAAATGAATGGAGTTGTGTACTGAATTTGCTTTTGGAGCTGTGCATTCAAATGCATTTGCTGGAACAGACTTTCCAAGTTCCACAGTCAACATAGACAATGTGAAAAGAAGCCCTGTGTCGCCATTACTCACCATCTTTTGAGATAGGTGTGTACATTCAAAAGAATCCAAAAGGATAAGATACCATGGTTTGATTTCTTTCGTTGCAGCAAGATTTTTGGCAGCTAGAGATTAAGGTAATGTCTCCGCTGAGATCGGGTTCAACCAGAGCTTTGTTCGTCGGCTGTTAGCTCAGTTTGAGATTCCGGCGAGGTTCCAGAGCTGCTATATTTTGTTCGATTTCAGGTTCGTTAATTTTCCTTTATGAATAATTTAAAATCCTTATTACTGTCTTATTTAGTTTTCTACCCGTTTTTTTATTAAGATGTGAAAAATAGAGTGGTTCATTTGCTATGTTGTTAGATCTATCAGTCTTTTACATCTCCCATACTGTTATAAGTAATCACCTTCTGTGTTGATTTTGTTGGGTTCTTATACTGTTAATAGATCTCTAAATTGTTATATATATTGAAATGGCAATGAAAGGCGTGTATCTTTGTTAGAGATTGGATTTACGTTTATTACTAAATGAGAATTGTTGTCGTTTTTGATTCGAGAAGCGAAGCATATACAGCCTTGAGAGTTAGCTCCTGCTTGTGAGACTTCAATGATTGGGTATTATATAGTTTAATTAGTGCATGAACATGAATATACAATTTTTAGCTCTTTACTGTTTGTTTCATCCATTATTGATACAGATTGGGTTTTAGTCGATTTCAATATCATTTTTGTCAAAATGTTTGAATTGGCTATTTTCTTATCTTTTACTAGTATCCTTCGCGGTTATCTTCTTTCAACACGTTAATTCAGTTAATGATTTTATGGATTGGTTATTTTCAATATCATTTCATTGTATTGCTATTTCTCATAATCTCTAAGGAGCATGATCAATAAACGTTGTAGTTTGCTTTAGGCTTGTAAATTAATTAAAATTATTATAAATATGGGTATGGTTTCCATGACGTGGTTGCAATGCTTAGTTTTTTTTTTTAGATATAAATAGGAGTAATAAAGTTTGCCTTAGCTAAATACAGTTTTTCCTTTGAAATTAGATTCGAGGTGTGTCGTGCCGAACAAAATCTCAATTGCGTGGCCCTCGTTTTAATTAGCTTTAACTCTACCTTAGAATTCGAGGTGTGCCATTTAGCAAATTCCATGGCCCTCGCAAAGTTAAAACGCGTAGTTACTCTATGCGCGTATTTTAATAATCTACTTTCCTAAATTCGGGTGCACATTTATGTGACCCAAATCCAAATCTCAACGGAGTCAAAATGTGTTGATAACCACGGGTGCACTGGTGCGACGTGGTTCAAGACGCATTTTTACGACGTTGCAATTCTTATAAAAAATAAAAATAAAAGCGGGTCACTAATAAAAGGCACATAAGTTAGAACATGTTTTTGAAATCAGATAAAATTAAATACTACAGTTGAGCGACCGTGCTAGAACCACGGGATCTGAGGGTGCCTAACACCTTCCCTCGGGTCAACAGAATTCCTTACTTAGAATTTCTGGTTCGCAGACTTCACTTGGAAAGTCGAAAATTTCCTCGATTTGGGATTTAAATAAATCGGTGACTTGGGACACCATAATTTATTCCAAGTGGCGACTCCATAAAAACGGAATAATCCAACCAAACCAAACCGACCAAAAATTGGATATTTTTTAAGTTTGGTTTGACTTTAATTTTGAATTTTAAAAATCAATCAAATGTGATTTGGTTTTGATTTTAATCAAAAAATAATCCAGAAAATCGGTGTTAGTTTTTTTTTTGCTAAATACAAAAAATTATTTCATGTTAAAAATAATTAATTTTTAATTGAGTACTTAAGTTATTTATTACTATTTGATTCAATGATCCTCTTTTACTTTTGCATTTGCATGCCGTTGAAATCGGGCTCATCTATTGCATGACCAATAGGGCTTAAAACGAAATGAATTTAAGATTGACCCCGGATTCTATCGAACCAGGGTACGAGGTTAGAAGATCCCATCTTCGAGATTACCGAGTCAATGACCCCGGAATCGACCCCGACTCCGTATGAGCTCGAGGAAACATTGTCTGACCAGATAGCGGAAGGCCAAAATATCCATAACTGGTCAGATATCATGACGGGAATCTCGCCATGTATGAGAACCCAGTTAATTAGCAAATCATGAGATTTTTTTTTATCTTTTATAGAATTGTACCTAAAGTAGGATTTCCTTACTATATAATTGGGGTATGATTATTTGTAAAACACATTGTATCACATATTTCAAAGCATTATAATATAATTTTCTTCCTGCAAGCTATTGTTTTTCTGCATCTGATATCATTTAAATTACATCCAATTCAAGCGAGACTTACTTTTTAAGACTATAACTGTTCAAGTCATACGGTTTGAATTTGCTTTATTATTATTCGCTTTATTTATAATTCAATTTATCATGTTGTGTTAAATTAACCCACGTATCCTTAAAATCACTTATAAATTCAATTGTTACCTGATTTTGAGAGTAAACAACATTATTATCCGAATGTACTAATTTTACAACTTAAAACCACTATCAAGGCTTGGATTTAGGCCACCGATTTTGTTGAGCGGCATCTGTCTAGAAATAATGGGGCCCTAAATTAAGCAGTTAATAAAAGAAGTAATGTACAGAGAAGTTTGAAGTCAAGACCAGTAAAAAGATTAGAGCAGCTAAATGTTTATCCTTTGTAAACATCCATGACAACTTAGGTGAACTCAGGAAAAGTTGACTGGTTGATGCTTTCTGAAGTGGGGAAAGTTGGGACAGCTTTTCAACTTTAGATTCTGATTTTGTTTATGTTTGAGCTGCACATATTATTTTGGTAATTGAAATTCTTTAATTACCAAAAAAATCTCCTTCAACCACTTTTACGAAAGCGTGGGTGATGACAAGATTTTGTAATCCTTAAACCTGTCATTTGTAAGGTTTAATTCACAGTTTCACTTGCCTATTTGTTTTTAAAAGAAAAAGATTAAGACGTTTGAAACTGAATATATATTTGAATATCAAGATATGTATTAAGATTAAAATATTTGAATTTGAATACATATCTGAATATAGTAAGATGTATATTAATATCTGGCTAGAAATAATTAAGATTGTTTAATTTTTTATATCTGAATGTATAAAATTTATCTTTATTTGAAAATTAATAAATATAAAATTCAAATGAAATACTAACTAATCTAATATTCTATCAATAAAATATATAGTATTTAAAAATATGATAGTTGTTGGTGGTGATGACTAACCGATGAATGCCGACTAGAGGCGGTGGTTGGTGATAGTTTTGGTTGATGATGGTGGTTCATGCTAGTAGCTAGTAGTGATTGGTAGTGGTGACGATTATGATTGAGGATGGTGGCAGTGGGTGACGATAGTTAATAATGTCGGGTGGTGGTAGTACTTGTGATTGAGGAAGGTAGTGGGTCGTGGTAGTAAGTTATACTGATGGGCTATGCCGTCTGTGGTTTTAGATGGTGATGGGGTGGTCAGTTGTGGTAGTTGAGGCGAATGAATGTTGATTGTGAGTGAGAAGGATGGTGGTCGGATGATGTGGATAGTAGGTGATGATAGTCGATAATGGAGGCTATGATTGAGGATGATGGTGGTGTGGTGAGGGGGAGTTGGTGGCGGCGGCGGCGGCATGGTGGTAGTTGATTATGGTAGGCGGTGACGACATCTATAACGAATATATGATAGTATCTTAATGAAATTAAGTGTATGATCTAGATCTTAATCATACAGACATATCTAGATCTATTAAGTAATTGTGAAGTAAAAAGAAATAGATACAATTAATAATTAAGATCTGAATAATTGAGATTCAGACTTTAAAAACAAACACACTTAATATCTGAGATCTGAATAATTAAGATTCAAACATCCACTAAATGCAAACGGATGAGGACGATTCGTGATGGTTAAATCTACAAAATAATGTGCTAAAGTATTTCATAGCAAATATGTTTAAATTAAACTCCCTGCAGATTTCCTCCAGGTTAAAATATATCAGTAAACCTCCATTTATCTGTCCTTTTAAAATTTAATATGATTCTTCAGAAAATAATAGTAATAAAGACCATGCGAAACAGAAAAGTCTAGATTAAATATACTTTACAACTGTTAATTAGCTTTTTTAAATTGCCACATGCAACCCCATGTGAAGCACAGCATTCCTACTACGGTGAGGGTATATTTTATTTTAATTCTATATAAATAAAAAGGCCACTAGCAAAAGGACAAGTATCTTCCACTATTTGTTACTTCCTCTGTATCAATTCATACAATGCAATTTTTTTAATCTGCTTCAGAAAAAATGATATTCGTTATAATTAAAAATATAATTTTAAACTTTTATTTTATCCTTAATAAAATAATTCATAATGACAAAAAAATAACTGTCTTGTTATATATTATAACTTTAAAAAAATCTTTTTTTTTTGTTTCTTAAACATCATATTCAGTCAAAGTCCATCCAATAATAAAATGAGAAGAAGGAAGTATTTAATTTGATGGATCACTCTTTGCCTTGGAAAGTAAAGAGAGGGTAGTCAACATTGGCGGTCGCGTTTAGGGTCTTCTATTGTCCATTTTTAAATATTCACGTTGGTTATTAGTATTAATTAGTATATGTATCCGCACTACAGTTAAAAGAGAAAATGAATGGAGAGAGATAATAAAAAAAGATGTATATAGCAGAGAAAATCGAGGAAGTCATTTCGCCAAAGATTAAGCCAAATATATATATATATATATATATATATATATATATATATATATATATATATATATATATATATATGCAATTTTTGCCTTAAACGAAAGCAAATTGACCAAAAAAAGAACTAAAAAAGATCCAATTATTTATTGAATGACATAGGTAATATTTAAAATTTCTCGTCAAATAGCACATTGTAGTGGTTATGAAGCTTTAGCTATATGAGAGACCATGTGTGAATCTTTTAAAGGCAAAGCAGCTTGTTATTTTTGCTTATAAGAATAGTTTGGAAGTTTATGCATTATTTTGTATAACTTATAAATTTTAATATTTTATCATTGATATTAGAAATACTCCCAAAGATTCAAAATAAAATAATTTTAGTTTTCTTGCAATTGTTGTGAATTTTGTGTTATTTTTCTTGTATTATTTGCATTTTTATCCGTGCATATTTGCTTGTTTAAATAAATAAAATATACAAAAAATATGTTGCATATGTATATAAAATTCAAGTTTACAATTAAGTTTATTTTACCAGAAATGAAAAGTCATAAAAAATATGTATTTTTGCATTTTTTAAGCATTTAATGTCCAAATCGTGCAATTTTATTTTTATTAATGTTTAATTTTGTGTGATAATTATTATTATGAGTTAATTAGTATTTCAAGATAATTTTTAATTTTTATAAATTAATCTTAGTATTTTTGGGCTTTATTAATTAGGATGTTGAATAATGGAGAAGAACAAAATAGAAAAAATTTGGATTGGGCCATCTTGCAAATTAAGTTACAAGCCCAATCCTAAGCACCCTTACCCAACCCAAAACCCCTTGGCCCAAAAAGAAAATTTCAGATTTTTAGCCAAAAATAATCATAATCACATAACATAAAATAGTGGGGGCAAGGAAATAAAGGAAGAAAACATGGAGAGGAAAACATGGATTAATGGGTTTTCTTTAAATTAAAAAATATATTCTTTTTAATAAAAAGATCTGAAAATTTTCGAAATTCTTGCCTATAAATAGAAGAGAAGATTTATGAAAAAGAGGTAGAGAAAAAAAGAGAGAAAAAATCGGAAGAGAAGAAAAAATAAAAAAAATTCCCTGCTGTGGTATACACTCGATATACACTCTGGATATAAAAGTATACACGAAAAAAATGCAATTTTTGAGAGTTTCTTTTGAGAAGTGAAAAGAGTTCAAAGCTAGAAAGCCAAAACAAAGAGAAAATCTGGAATATATTTTTCTTTTCTATTTTTTACTGGTTTTTTTTGTTTTTCTCCGTATTGCTGGGATTTTCGGGATTGAGGTGTTGAAGCTACTGCTGGTTGTTACTGTTGTTGTTGCTGTATTTTCACCGCCTCGTTGATTTGCCATTTTCCCATTCCTTTCAAAACCAGGTACATATCTCTTTCACTTGAAGCTGATGTAAGCTCGAATTGGAAGTTGAAGTTTTGAAATGAAATAGAAAAGCAAGTTGTTGATCAATATTTGTTGTTATTTTCTATTTTATTAGTTTTTTTGTCAAATTGTAGTTAGCTTTATAATTTGAAGAATAAATTTGTCATTCAAGGGAACACCTTTTGTATTAATATAGAATAGCCTTTTAAGCATGTAATTGTTTAGGACTTTTCTTTTCTTTTAGAGACAAACTAAATAGAAAAAATGTAGTCACTTTAGGATTATCTTTTTTTAAAATAAAAAATGTTATGAGCCTAGCTAAATAGAAGAAATAAAATTGCGGGGCCCCTCAATAACATTGTTCATTTTTTTTTCTTTCTTAAAAATAACCAAACGCGGTAAATGATTTAAAATTGCATTATAGTATTGAACATTTTTTAAAAATCAGATATTTAGCCATTACAATAATTTAAGCGATCGTGCTAGAACCACGGGATCCGGGGGTGCCTAACACCTTCCCTCGGGTCAACAGAATTCCTTACTTAGAATTTCCGGTTCGCAGACTTCATTTGGAAAGTCGAAAATTTCCTCGATTTGGGATTTAAATAAATTGGTGACTTGGGACACCATAATTTATTCCAAGTGGCGACTCCGAAATAAATAAATAATCCCATTTCGAATATTGTCACTTAAATTGGAAAAACTCCCTTGTACGTTTATCCCTCGGGGTAAGCGCGCCAAAAGGAGGTGTGACAGCTCTGGCGACTCTGCTGGGGAAATCAAACCCAGAACCACTGGTTTAGGGTTTAAGAATTCGAGCTTTGAATAGTTATTTTATTTGGCTTATTTATTATCCGATTTTATTACATGTTTATATTTGATATGCTAAATGTTGCTTTACCGCTTTGATATTTTGTGAATTGTATATAAATTGTGACGATACCCGTTTTTTTTCTCTTCTGAGTCTTTTTTGAAATATAATACCGGGCATTTGCTGGACATAGCCCGTTTTTCTCAAGATAGTCGTGGTGCTTGGCACCCGGTGAAGGATTTTGTAGTCACACATGTTTAGGCGAAGAGTTTGTCAATTAAGCCGGAAAGCCATGCTACCGGTGCACTGACACTCTTCGGCTCGAGTTGTCCGCTCGAGTTAAAGCCAGTCTAGACACTTTTTCCAACAGGATGATGATTTAGAATAACAAAACCTTATGCCGGATCCCCGATAGGAACGTTTATTTGCATCATGTGCATATTTGACTTAGGAGGCTCAACACAGGGGTTGGGCCTGTCTAGGACAGGTGTACCTGAAACAAAAAGACCAACTTGTTGCATCTTTCTGCGTGCATTTATTTGTTTCGATCTTACATGCCGACCGGTTTGTTAAAAAGAGAGGAAGAAGTGGAAAACGTCGGGGTATATAGTCAAAATAGTTTTATGGAAAATAGTTAGTTCTTTGAAAATAAATTCTGAAAAAAAAATGCAAAAAAATTCCAAATAAATTTTCTTAGTTCCTTTGAAAATAATTTATTTTAGAAATGCTGTTTAAAAATAGTTTATTTTCTTTTCTTAAAATGATTTAGTCCTTTTATGACCGAACTACGTTGGTTTGATTCTCACATGGCGTGAGATACGTAGGCAACCTTCATCGGGTCCAACCTCCCCTTTTCCAAAAATAGCCAAAAATATCGAAATTGATTTTTTGTCTTAAATAAGTTGAGTGATGCCATTTTCAAAAACATCCGAATGTACCCGAAAGGGACGCCAGAAGGCTGACTTTGCATAAACGGCCACTTTTGGGTCATTTTGTAGATTTTTTTTTGGTCAATTGACCCTCACAGCCTTATAATCTTCGTCACCCGAGGCGCTGAAAGACCGTGTTTGTAAAAACAAGTTTTATTTATTCCAATTTGAAAAAAAAATGAAAACAAATGAAAAAAGGGAGGTTAATAACGAGAGAGGTTTTCAAGGATAATTGAAAAGGAAAATCTGGAATGATGCATGCGGTGAATACATATACGGTTAACTGACTAGGTGCATTGCATCCAACGTGCGATAACATATCCGTTAAACTCTGTGAGCTTACAAGTTTGTTGCATTTTTAGTAAGTTTAGCGGTTGGCTTGACAGATTATTCTGGCCAATCACCATTACCATACTAGATCAAAAGGTCCAATTCTAGCAAGCATGTCTAGTTCCGGCAAAAGTCTCGATGGAGAGAAAATAGAGATACAGATCATGAAAGAGGAGGTGGACCGGTTGAGACAGCAAATAACAGAGATGCACCTAGCCTGGGCTAGGGGACAGTCATCACCAAACCTTCCTACTCTTACACCAGCTCCAGAGCGTCCGCCCATTGACCCCTCGACAAGTGCACCGGTCTATCCATATTATCAAGGGGAAAACCCATATACATCCCAGGTTTCACCAGCTAGACAAAATCCTCCTCCCCCAGTTACCCCCGTATTTATGGCACCTCCACCTGCTACTTTATAGAAGTCGTCTAGTGAGCTGCTTTTTCAAATCCATGACAATCATCGCTACTCTCCCGAGCCTACCTTTAAGGCTCACTGGGATAACCCGGTAGAACCAGAAAAGCACTTAAAAAGTTTGGAGCAGGAGGAAGTTATTCGGAAAGTTAAAAGCCTGGAGAAATCCTTCAGGAATATGCAAGGTTTAGGCAACCAAGTGAGTGTTGCTTACAAAGATCTGTGCCCATTCCCAGATGTCCAGTTGCCAGCCGGGTTCAAAATACCCAAGTTTGACCTATACGAGGGGCATGGTGACCCAATAGCCCATCTTCGAGGTTTTTGTAGCAAAATGCGAGGAGCCGGAGGGCGAAATGAGATTCTGATAGCTTACTTCGGTCAGAGCTTGGGAGGGTCTGCACTAGAGTGGTACACCAGGCAGGATCCCAGTAGATGGTTTACATGGGATGACCTGGCCCAAGCATTCATCGGCCAGTTTCAATATAATCTTGAAATAATCCCTGATCGCTTATCATTGCTAAAGTTAGAGAAGAAACCCGCCGAAAGCTTTAGAGAATTTGGGTTCCGCTGGAGGGAACAGGCAGCAAGGGTAGATCCCCCGATGAGAGAGAACGAGATGGTAGATTACTTCTTGCAGACACTGGAGCCAACTTACTTTAGTCACCTGGTGACATCGGTTGGTAAATCTTTCAATGAGGTGGTCAAAATGGGCGGAATGATAGAAGAGGGACTTAAGTCCAATAAGATCTTGAGGTATTCCGCGTTGAAAGCAACAACTCAAGCTATTCAGAATGGCACAGGGGTTGCATTCGGGAAGAAGAGAAGAGAAGAAGTTGCAACGGTAGAGGAGGGTACTTGGTCCAGATCGAAAGGTCCTTCACCTCATTACCAAGCCAGACCCTACCACCCAAATCACCCTAATAACCTTCCCCGAAACACATATCCACCACCAAGGGTTTACAATAATCCTCCAGGACCTGGTTTCCGAGGGAATCATGCCTTCAGAAGGGAAAAGGCACAAAGAACATTCAGTGAGTTGGGAGAAACTTATACTGCTATGTTCCACAAATTGAAGCAGATAGGTTTGTTGAGTCCTATCGAGACAAGATTGCCAAATCCCATACCCCCTAATGTGGATCGCTCAGTAAGCTGTGAGTATTGTTCAGGGGCTCTCGGACATGATACCGAGAAATGTTGGAAACTGAAACATGCAGTGCAAAATCTTATTGACACCAATAAGATCGAGGTTCAGACACCAGAGGCACCCAACATTAATGAGAATCCATTGCCAGCTCACCCTTAGACCCATGTGATCAAATTGATACACAATGGAAGGGAAAATTAAGAAGCCCGATCTGTATTCCACAGCAAAACCAATCGGCAGAATTTGGTATATAAGAAGTCATGCTTGGTAATCAGGAGGAGTTTCGGTGGTTTGTTTTTGTTGTCATTTCTTTTGTCCGAGTTGTTTTCAGGGTTGTGACCCGAATCTTGTCTTGAAGTAAAACCCTCTTATCTTTCCATTCTGGTCATTTCAGTTTGCTTAGTCTTATCAAGTGTCGTTTCAGGTTTGTAGTGCTGGTTTGCTTGTTTCTATTTGAACCTTTTCTCCGTTTAATGGAACTTTCGGTCTTTTATTACCCAGTCGTCTTTTTGTTTAGTTCTTCTATATTTAGATTTGTCATTTGTTCGAACGCCGACTCTAATGACATGGCATCACACATAATTTTGGCCTAATATTAAGGGTTAATCATGAAGCAATTGGAAGATAATCAGGGCATTTTAAAGGAAATAAAAAATGATTTAAGATTATTTGGAGCCCGAATCATGTGAGACTGGGGCAAGTAAAACACAAAGAAACCTTTAAGGAAGAATTGGACATGCTAAGACGGGGTTCGCTCGTGATACTGAAATGAAAGTGTCGTCCAGCAATACTTTAAAATGATAGATGAAAAGGCGAATGGATGATACGGTTATCAATCAGGGCACAAACAGAAGATGTCGTGAATATGTTGTTTGAACTTGGCATATTTTGAAGATTGGAATGACGAACGCATTTTGTTCTGCTATCCAAACACTTTATCCATCGTCAACCCTTTGAGCCTTAATTTAAATTCTTTTATACCCCTCCTTCGAAATTAGTTGCAAAGACTAGAAACACAAGCTTGAAAGACAAGAGAAGAAAGGGATAAAGAAAAAGAAAAGAAAAGAAAACAACAAAAAAAAGGATAAAGAAAAAGAAAAGAAAAGAAAACAACAAAAAGAGATAAAGAAAAGAAGAGAAAAAGAAAAATGAATGAAAAAGAGCAACTTGAAAAAAAAAGGGAATTGGGAACTACGTTTGACCTGATTCCTTAAAGAGGATACGTAGGCGCTTCACAGCTCGGTCATAGTGTAAATAAAGAAATAAAAAAATCCCCAAGTAAAAAGCTGGGGCAAAGAAAAATTGTGTTGATTATAAATAAATTTAGGTCCGAAGGTTGTAAATTTTGAACCCAAAATTAATTTGTTTTTAGCCTTTAACACCCTTTCTTTCTAGCCCTATCCGAATCCCACATTACGCTCCAAAGAAAGACCTTCCGATCAGTCTTCAAATAGGCCAAGTCAAACAAACACGAGAGTCTCATCAGAATATGACACTCTGATTCCCAGCAGAAAAGACTCTGATTCCCAACAGAAAGGAAATACGAGAGAGTCTTAGAAGTGACATCCCAATCCCCAGCTAAAAGTAATACAAATGAGAGAGTCTTACCGGTGAAAACCTTCACAGGCACCATAAGGCGACGAAAGCCGAGAGAAAATCAAAATGAGAGAGGCTTGAAAGTGAAAACCCTTCGGGCATTACAAGTCGAACAAAGGTGATAATCAGATGGAAATCACGAGACAGAAATCGTGAAAGGCAATTAACGATAGAGGATAGGCCATATGTGCATGTCATGACCAGTAGAGTTGGTATCCGCGTTTGATAAGTTTTTATAGTTGTTTCTTGTTAGAGAGTCAGTTCTCCCTTTTGTCTTCTATTTGTTATTTCTTTTTATCTTTCTCTTTTTGTCAAAACTTCCCCGTCAAAGTCTGTCTAGTCAAAACATAGTGAGAAATGACTTCAAAACTTACCACCAACTTTCCAATTATTAGGCAAGGCAAGGAAATGCCATTGACGGCAGAGAAGTATGGTGCAAAGAAGATTATCAAACTGGGGCAGAAAATTTTCTTCTCAGTTTGAAAATTTTCTGAAAGTCAATACCCACTTGGGGAAGAAGGGAAGTCTTAAGGGAAATGGTTTTCGAACCAGTGTCATCCTCAACAGCCTTCAAGAAGAGTGAAACACCAATTTTGAGAAAATGAAAATCCACCAACAGTGTTATCTTCAGCAAGTTCCGAGGTGGTCGGACAACACAGAGTGATAAAGGAAGAAAGGAAATCCCATCTTCAACAAAATAACCCCTAGCAAGTTGAGAAACACAGAACGGGGAAGGGATAAATGGAAAAACCCATTCCTAGCAGGAATATCATCTCCAGCAAATAAAATCATTCCCCAACAATGTTTTGGGAACCCCGGGCGAGGGAAAGGGGAAAAGGAAAAACCACCCCACAGGAGTGGCAGAACCACTCACAATGTTTTGAACTAACAAATTTTCTTTGATTTGAAACAGGGAAAGAAAGTGATATTGATAGCAGAAAGTCATGCCACAAGGAAGAACACCAAAACTGGGGCAGAAAATTTTCTGCCGTTGTTGAAAATTTTCTCGGAGAAACGAGGAAGGCAATTCAAGATGACGTATCAGGTTTGTCCACCTTCAAATAGGATGTTTTAGGTTTGTCCACCTTCGAACAGGACGTCTCAGGTTTGTTCACTCTCAAACATTGATACAATGGGAGTATTCGCCCTCGAATAGGATACAATGGGAGTATTCGCCCTCGAATAGGATACAATGGGAGTATTCGCCCTCGAATAGGATACAATGGGAGTATTCGCCCTCGAATAGGATACAATGGGAGTATTCGCCCTCGAATAGGATACAATGGGAGTATTCGCCCTCGAATAGGATACAATGGGAGTATTCGCCCTCGAATAGGATACAATGGGAGTATTCGCCCTCGAATAGGATACAATGGGAGTGTTCGCCCTCGAATAGGATACAATGGGAGTATTCGCCCTCGAATAGGATACAATGGGAGTATTCGCCCTCGAATAGGATACAATGGGAGTATTCGCCCTCGAATAGGATACAATGGGAGTATTCGCCCTCGAATAGGATACAATGGGAGTATTCGCCCTCGAATAGGATACAATGGGAGTATTCGCCCTCGAATAGGATACAACGGGAGTATTCGCCCTCGAATAGGATACAATGGGAGTATTCGCCCTCGAATAGGATACAATGGGAGTATTCGCCCTCGAATAGGATACAATGGGAGTATTCGCCCTCGAATAGGATACAATGGGAGTATTCGCCCTCGAATAGGATACAATGGGAGTATTCGCCCTCGAATAGGATATTTTACGTTTGTTTTATTTTACATCGTCCTTTGCATATTTCATAAATTATTGCCAGAATGCATTTTAAATTCAAAAGTTGCTAATAAAAGCAGGCGCCTACCTGTATAACAAGAGGCATGTCTTCAGTCTTTACATTGCAGGTCTTGAAACCAGTAACCCACCATAAAGCAGAGAGTTACAACAAGAGTTCCCAGCGGAAATTCAAACGCATGAGTCAAAGGAAAGGAGGGAATGAAGGAAAATTTTTCCAGCATCATTATCCTCAGTAGGTAAGTAAACAATTCCAAAGATATCCCCAGCAATCGGGAGGGAAACCAACACGACCCAGGAGGAAAGCAGTTCCAGAACAAGGTAATTTAGGAGAAAAGGTGGCCCAAGAGACGATGCAGGAAGAAGAAAATGGTACAGGAAGCAAAGGAAGGCGATATGGATGGGATGGAGTTAGTGAGTTGTAAGTTGAAATCAGGGAGCCCGCCTGAAGAATGGAGTGGCGATTTTTGAAGTTATAGTTGAAGTCAGGGAGCCCGCCTGAAGAATGGAGTGGCGATTTAGTTTTGAGTTGTAGTTGAAGTCAGGGAGCCCGCCCGAAGAATGGAGTGACGATTTATTTTGAAGTTGTAGTTGAAGTCAGGGAGCCCGCCTGAAAAATGGAGTGGCGATTTATTTTGAATTAGTAATTGAAGTCAGGGAGCCCGCCTGAAGAATGGAGTGGCGATTTATTTTGAAGTGGTATTTGAAGTCAGGGAGCCCACTCGAAGAATGGAGTGGCGATTTAGTTTTGAGTTGTAGTTGAAGTCAGGGAGTCCGCCTGAAGAATGGAGTGGCGATTTATTTTGAAGTTGTAGTTGAAGTCAGGGAGCCCACCTGAAGAATGGAATGGCGATTTAATCTTGAAGTTATAGTATAAGTTAGGGAGCCCGCCTGAAGAATGGAGTGGCGATTTAGTTTTGAAGTTATAGTTGAAGTCAGGGAGCCCGCCTGAAGAATGGAGTGGCGATTTAGTTTTGAAGGGATAGTTGAAGTCAGGGAGCCCGCCTGAAGAATGGAGTGGCAATTTAATCTTGAAATTATAGTTGAAGTCAGGAAGCCCGCCTGAAGAATGGAGTGGCGATTTATTTTGAAGTTATAATTGAAGTCAGGGAGCCCGCCCGAAGAATGGAGTGGCGATTTATGATGAGAGTTTGTCGATAAAGTCAGAAGACTGCCGGAAAAGCAGAACGACATCTCAATTTCTAAGATTTGATAAGGATAGTGAACAATTGGAAAGTGACGGAGTCTAACGAGAATCCCCAGCATGAACCCAAGTTCATAATCGGAAGGAAGGCAACAAGGATCAGAAAGATAGATTCAGACTTCGAAGGAGAATAGTTCAAAGATCACAAGGACGAGACCAATGGTCGGAGTTCGGCAATCAAGATAGGCCGAAATAACAATTGTTAGAAGAGAAGAAGCATGTGAAGAAACATCATAGCCAGCAGGATGGCAATGAACATGACAAGATCAAGCTGAAAAGATAGATAATAATTTGCAATACTGTAACTTAGTCTAGCTTCTTATTTTTCGTTTAGCACGATGTAATAAGGGGATCGGTTAAGTAGTGGCATCAACAGCAACAACAATAACAGCAAGATTACAGCAGTCATGGTAGTCCCAGCTACCAAAACTTCCCGAACTACATTGACCCGATTCCCTTTTAGCCAGGGATATGTAGGAGACCTTCTGAAGCAAAGGTTCGGTCAAACTTTTCCAAAAAATGCTTCACACGGAGTGCTCGAACGGGCAAAAATCGCTCGTATTCGCTCACTATCTTTGCACGAAAACTCTCCATGTTTCCGCGCAAAGAGGGGCAGCTGTGAGCACGTGATTTTTGCCCTATAAGAGAAATACTCCCAAAGATTCAAAATAAAATAATTTTAGTTTTCTTGCAATTGTTGTGAATTTTGTGTTATTTTTCTTGTATTATTTGCATTTTTATCCGTGCATATTTGCTTGTTTAAATAAATAAAATATACAAAAAATATGTTGCATATGTATATAAAATTCAAGTTTACAATTAAGTTTATTTTACAGAAATAAAAAGTCATAAAAAATATGTATTTTTGCATTTTTTAAGCATTTAATGTCCAAATCGTGCAATTTTATTTTTATTAATGTTTAATTTTGTGTAATAATTATTATTATGAGTTAATTAGTATTTCAAGATAATTTTTAGTTTTTATAAATTAATCTTAGTATTTTTGGGCTTTATTAATTAGGATGTTGAATAATGGAGAAAGAACAAAATAGAAAAAATTGGATCGGGCCATCTTGCAAATTAAGTTACAAGCCCAATCCTAAGCACCCTTACCCAACCCAAAACCCCTTGGCCCAAAAAGAAAATTTCATATTTTTAGCCAAAAATAATCATAATCACATAACATAAAGTAGTGGGGGCAAGGAAATAAAGGAAGAAAACATGGAGAGGAAAACATGGAGAGGAAAACATGGATTAATGGGTTTTCTTTAAATTAAAAAATATATTCTTTTTAATAAAAAGATCTGAAAATTTTCGAAATTCTTGCCTATAAATAGAAGAGAAGATTTATGAAAAAGAGGGAGAGAAAAAAGAGAGAAAAAATCGGAAGAGAAGAAAAAATAAAAAAAATTCCCTGCTGTGGTATACACTCGATATACACTCTGGATACAGAAGTATACACGAAAAAAATGCAATTTTTGAGAGTTTCTTTTGAGAAGTGAAAAGAGTTCAAAGCTAGAAAGCCAAAACAAAGAGAAAATCTGGAATATATTTTTCTTTTCTATTTTTTACTGGTTTTTTTTGTTTTTCTCCGTATTGCTGGGATTTTCGGGATTGAGGTGTTGAAGCTACTGCTGGTTGTTACTGTTGTTGTTGCCGTATTTTCACCGCCCTGTTGATTTGCCATTTTCCCATTCCTTTCAAAACCAGGTACACATTCTAAAAACCATGTGTTGATGTAAGCTCGAATTGGAAGTTGAAATTTTGAAATGAAATAGAAAAGCAAGTTGTTGATCAATATTTGTTGTTATTTTCTATTTTATTTATTAGTTTTTATCAAATTGTAGTTAGCTTTATAATTTGAAGAATAAATTTGTCATTCAAGGGAACACATTTTGTATTAATATAGAGTAGCCTTTTAAGCATGTAATTGTTTAGGACTTTTCTTTTCTTTTAGAGACAAACTAAATAGAAAAAATGTAGTCACTTTAGGATTATCTTTTTTTTTAAATAAAAAAAATGTTACGAGCCTAGCTAAATAGAAGAAATAAAATTGCGGGGCCCTCAATAACAATGTTCATTTTTTTTTCTTTCTTAAAAATAACCAAACGCGGTAAATGATTTAAAATTGCATTATAGTATTGAACATTTTTTAAAAATCAGATATTTAGCCATTACAATAATTTAAGCGACCGTGCTAGAACCACGGGATCCGGGGGTGCCTAACACCTTCCCTCGGGTCAACAGAATTCCTTACTTAGAATTTCCGGTTCGCAGACTTCATTTGGAAAGTCGAAAATTTCCTCGATTTGGGATTTAAATAAATTGGTGACTTGGGACACCATAATTTATTCCAAGTGGCGACTCTGAAATAAATAAATAATCTCATTTCGAATATAGGCAAAGCAGCTTGTTATTTTTGCTTATAAGAATAGTTTGGAAGTTTATGCATTATTTTGTATAACTTATAAATTTTAATATTTTATCATTGATATTAGTACAAAATTTTATGGAAAGATTTATTCTTCGTACAGTAGTATCAACTACCAACTATCGATATAGTCGGGCTCCAATGTGGGTACCAGACACCGGGTGGGAAACCAAAAAAAAACTACCAACTATCAATGAACTTAGAGATCATATTGTTTCATAATGACACACCTAGAAGGGGTGTGCACTTTTTTTAGCCCACAAAAAAAAAAAAAAAGATAGAATGTTGGGAGGTCAATGCTTATGCCATATTACCCCTTGATAAAACATAACATACAAAAGACGGTGCATAACAATTGTGCATAATTAAATACAATTGTACATGAGGCCTCCAAAAATATTTGCTTCCTTATCAACATATGTTGCTAACAGAGGCGAACCCAGGATTTGAGCAAGACTGACACACCAATGTATGCTAATCACCAGCGATTAGAAAAAAAAAAAAAAATATATATATATATATATATATATATAAATATATATATATATATATAGAGAGAGAGAGAGATAGAGAGAGAGTAAGAGAGATCTTCGCAAAATGGGTACTACGGGAAGAGAATAAAATTAATTAAGTTGACTATTGTGTATTAGTACTACAATATAAATGAAATAGAAAAAAAGATAAAAGTAAAAAAAAGCAATTTTTTTATTAAATATAAATTATATGTATTCAAAGAACTAAAATAAAGTTGACAATTATATATTAGTACTAAATCATAAATGAATTGAAAAAAAAAGAGATAAAGTAAAAGATAAAGCAATTTGCTATTAAATATAAATTACATCGTACTTAAAGAATAAAAATAAATGGAGGAGAAAAAGGCTAAAGGGTGTTTCGAACCAACGTCCTCGTCATAGTTGGGAATTAAAGGGCACAAAGCAATCACTTCTCCCATCCAACTTTTTGTTTTATGAGGCACACTTAAAATATTTAAGCTTTTTGTTTTATGGGGCACACTTAAAATATTTAAGGGGTCTCATATATATATATATATATATATACAGAATTTATGCTGAGGCTAACGGGGTCACGTGACCCCTCAAACCACTACGTAGGTCTGCCTCTGATTGCCAAATAGAATATCACGAAAAATCGTAAGCGAAGAATAAAGAACAAACTTAAGCTTTAATTTGTAACAATTTATGGAGTTTCTTTTATTACCTATTTACCGCTGAGTAATCTTCATTTTTATATTGGGTTTGGGCTCCTAGTTTATCCACCTTCTTTTGACATTTTTTGTAGCTGACATATGACCACCCTCTTTGAAGTTCTAAACTTTCAATAATTGCAACAATCCAACATGGACCTTCCTGTTTTATATATTAATACAATTTGTGATATTGAAATTGAGGATAACATATGTGTGCAAACGAGAATGACACAAACTAGGCACAATACAGTTGTTATTAATCAAAGACCAAAATGGCAACAGAGATTTGAATATAGGTAGATTAATATGTGGAAAAACAGCTATTTACATACAACTTCCTTACTAAAGCGATTGAAGAAAAAAGTTCAAAAAAAAAAAGAAAAAAATCCAGCAATTTAGAGTGAAGAAGCAAAACAGTTAAAACATAAAATCAAAATAGTTACAATTATGCTCATGTTTATATGAAAAAGGTGGTACTATAGTTTTTTTATTCTCATTGTCAAATTCCTCTCCAGTTACAATTACTTTTGGTACTTGTTTGACTGGTGTAAAGAGGTCATTCCTGGTTTAAATTATAAAATTATTTACCTTACAACAAAAATGCTACAAAAGGTAAATTTATTCAATATATAATAAGTTAGTTAAATTGTAAGGATATTATACTATCCTTTCATTTTTATGTCTTAAGTTATATACTATTTTTAATATCCTCTAAAAGTCAAGTTGATGATTTTTCTTCTCTATTTGACTCCAATAGGTACTACCCTATCCATTTTTCAGAACACTTTTATTATGTACGCTCGCAAGCTGCCTAATAAACTTATTCTAGGAGAAATCTAGGATATGACTAAAGGCAACAAAGAGGCATCCGACTTGTTTGGATGATACCTTTCAATCACATTATATGTTTATTGGCTAATAAAGTACCCAACATAAACGAAATTATTATTAAACAGATTTTGGTACAATGAAAACATTCATGATATTTCGGACTCTACAACATATGTATGAACATGACAAAGTATTCAATTAGCTTGATTTTATTCGCAGAATAACTTAAACATATGTGTTATTCATTGTAACATATGGTTGCGCCAGTCCCAGGTTAAGTTTAAGGAGAGTACCTCCGTATGATCGATTGCCAAGTGAAGGAGAGTAACGATGCTTTCTTTGTCGAGGATTGTGGTGGATGCATCTAGTTTTGCTAGACCATCCGCAACGTCTTTTTGTGCTCTGGGAACCTGCTCGAAGTGGCCCTCGTCGAGTTGGGCCATCAACCTATGGATTTCTGCCTGGTACTTCTGCAATCTTTGTTCCTTGATTTGGTAAGTCCCAGTGACTTGATTTACCACAAGCTGAGAGTCGCGGTGGAGGACGAGTCAACGGGCCCCGTATTTGATGGCCAGCCTTATACCTGCAATAACGATTTCGTATTTTGCCTCGTTGTTAGTCATCTCGGGGCATCATATGGACTAACGAATGATTTCACCCATAGGGCTTCGAGGACAAGTCCCAGTCCCGATCCCGGGGCATTAGCGGTTCCATCCGTATAGAGAGCCTAGAGGTCGGTATTTGAGGTGGAGTGTAGAGCTTCCTTTTCTGCCTCTGGTAGTATTTTTGCGCTAAAGTCGGCCATGAAGTCGGTAAGGACTTGTAACTTGATGACGGTCCTTGGGATATACGAGGTATCATGCTCGCTGAGCTTTATGGCCCATCTGGCAAGTCGGGCCGATAACTCGGGCTTATGTAGTATGCTTATTAAGGGGAATGTGGTCACCACTTTAATGGGGTGGCATTGGAAATACGGTCTGAGCTTTCTCAAAGCTGTGACCAGTGCCAGAGCTAATTTTTTGAGGTGTGGGTACCGTTTTTCGGCGTCCACCAAGGTTTTGCCAAAATAATATATAGGGGATTGCGTACCTTTCGTTTCACGAACCAATACTGTGCTGGCGGTGACTTCCGATGCAACTAGATATATCAGTAGGGGCTCGCCCGGATCCCCTTTGGCCAGCAGTGGTGGTGACGACAGGTATGTTTTTAGTTCTTACAGTGCTTTGACGCATTCCTCATTCCACTGGAATCCGTTTTCCTTTCTTAGTACGTTGAAAATTTTGTGGCATATGTCAGAGGATCGCGAGATGAATCTGGAAAGGGCGGCTATTCGGCCCGTCAATTTTTGCACCTATTTTTTGCTCTTTAGCGCTTCGGGTATTGTGGCGATTGCCTTGATTTGGTTGGGGTTGACTTCTATGCCTCGTTGGTATATGAGAAACCCTAGAAACTTTCATGACGCTACACCGAAAGCACATTTCTCGGGATTCAGCTTCATCCTATACTTTTCTAGTTTTTCGAAGGCCTCTTTTAAGTGGTCGATGTGATCCTCCTTTTTTGCGGTATTCACTAGCATGTCGTCGATGTAAACTTCCATGGTCTTACCGAGTTGTTCTTTGAACATCTTGGTGACCAGTCTTTGATATGTGGCCCTTGCGTTTTTGAGCCCAAAGGGCATCACTTTGTAGCAGTAGATTCCTTGGTGTGTGATGAATGTTGTTTTCTCTTGGTCTTCCTCGGCCATCAGGATCTGATTGTAACCAGAATATGCGTCTAAGAAACTCAGCAGTTCGTGTCCGGTGGTGGCGTCAATCAACTGGTCGATGTGTGGAAGGGGGAAGGATTCCTTAGGGCACGCTTTATTCAGGTTGGTGAAGTCCACGCACATTCTCTACTTCCTATTTTTTTTTACCATGACGACACTGGCGACCCACCGAGGATATTTTGACTCCCTGATAGAGCCGTTGGTAAGTAGTTTGTCTACTTTCTCGCGGAGTGCTTCATTGATTGCAGTGTTGAACTTTCTTCTGATTTGCCGTACCGGCGGATGCAGCGGGTCGATATTTAGCTTATGGGTGGCGATATCTGGCAAAATCCTCGACATATATGCATTGGAGAAGGCAAAATAGGCCTGCATGGTTAGTTAGGAATTCACGATACTTACTTGGATTGGCGAGTCCATATTCGATGTAGGCTTTCTTTGCGGGGTTGTTCCTATCTAGTTGGATTTGATCGAGATCTTAGATCGTTGCTTTACAAGCTTCCACAATGTCAGGATCTTTCATGGTGTCTGCTATTGGGTCGGTTTTAGTCCCTAACACGGCTAATTTCTGTGCTTCCGCGCTCACTCCCCTCAGTTGTCGGGTGCGGGCGTAGTCTTGGGTTATCTTGTAACACTCTTGTGCGGTACACGGTTCCCCCTTGATGCTGAATATTCCCTATGGGGTAAGGAACTTGACCACTTAGTATAGGCTTGAGGGGACTGCTCGCATGGCATATATCCATGGGCACCCTATGATGACGTTGTATGCCGTCTGCTGGTCCATCACGTGAAAATTTGTTTCCAACGTGACCCGTCCCGCGAGGATGGGCAAGGTCACCTCTCCGGATATACGTTCCACTGCGTTGTTAAAATCGGTTTGTGTTATGCAGTAGGGTATTATCCTATCCTCGAGTGCTATCCGTGTAAGGACTCTCGGGTGGATGATACAAGCATCGCTTCCGTCATCGATCATAACTCTCTTGACATCCGTGTCAATAATACGCAAAGTAATAACTAAAGTATCGTAACGAGGAAAACAAAAACCGTCGGCATCAGACTTATCGAAGGTGATACTTCCTTCGAAGTTGTCATACCGTTCGTGGGAGATTGTCCATTTTAGCCCATGAGTGTTGGAAAATTTGACGTGGTTGATTCTTGAGTCATTGCCGTCACCAACAAATATATTTAGCCTCCACGTCGGGGAAGGCGTCTTTGGTGGTCCATGGGGTTGTTCTCACCCGCGTGCGAAGTTGATCTTTCCTTTGTCGCTGAGAAGCTCTTTCAGGTAACCTTGGTTTAACATTCTAACGACCTCTTATCGCAGGCCTATGCAATCTTCGGTCCTGTGTCCCTATTTCTGATGGAATTCGCACAAGACGTTTGACTTCCTTGTGGCGGGATCCGACTTCATCTTCTGAGGCCATTGCACCTTGGTGCCAAGATTCTCCAGTGCGTACACTATTTTTGAAGGAGAGACACAAAAATTATGTGATGATAATAAAGGGGGCGTAACTCTTTCATTTCGGAGCAGGGCGATGTGCCGTTATAATGCATCAATGTGTCGGGGCGGCGGATGGGAAGATCTCGTGTATGAATGATGTCGTTCTCTATTGGAACGAAGGGAATGTTCCCGACATCCCTCGTGGTGTCAGTCTTTCCTTGTTTCCAATTGTATAGCTGTTAACCGTTGGGTTGGCCCTTTGAGATCGTCTTCGTCCGCTCGTACTTCGACGCAGTAATCATTATGGATATCATCCCACATTGTGGGAGGATACTTCATGAGACGGTTCAATAGCTTCTTGGTTGTTCTGGAAGCGTCCCTACAGAGTCCGTTCTGGAAGGTACCAACTTCCATGCCTTCCGACACGATTGAAAGGCTCATCCTCACCCTGTTTAATCTGGCGAGGAAGTCCCTGAGGCTCGCATTAGTGGTTTGCCCGACGACAAAGATGTCGTTCACCCTTCCCTCCGCCTTCTTTGCACCAGCATGCGCGATGACAAACTTATCCGCCATTTCCTCGAATGTTGATATTGCCTTGGCAGGCAGTTGGGAGTACCGTGTCAAGGCCCCTCTGGTTAGCGTCTCGCCGAACTTTTTCAGCAGCACTGATGGTACCTCCTCTTTTAATAGGTCGTTACCTTTTACGGGAGGTAACATAATGAATGAGATAGTCCTCGGGATCGGTGGTCCCGTCGTATACCCATAAGCAAGGGGGTATCTTGAAAGTTTTTGGGATGGAGTAGGAGGTAGCTTCTTCGGAGTATGGTTGCTCTACGAACCTCCCCATGTCGCATTTTGGTAACAACTTAGGGGCTCCGGGAATTTTATCGACCCTCTACTGGTGCTCCTTCATCTGGTCGCGGAGAGCCTTGTTTTCGCTCTCCATTTCTTCCATCTTCCTTAGGATGGCGGTCGACATGTCATCATGAGTCTGTGTTTCGACGGTTGGTTGTTTACTCGCGTCTCTTCTTGTTCGTCCGCGGCAATGGCGGTACTCGTCGTTGGTATTGTTTTGACATTGCCCCGTGGTGGTTTTTCGACTAAGCCACTCAGGGTGCTTGTTAGCCACTCTTCCAGCAATTTCCTGACCGCCGAGTGTGAATCTTTTGCAACAGATGTAGAAGCTCCTTTGCCATGCAAGGTCGTTGGATCTTCGGAGGGAGGAGGTGAGGTTTCTGCTTCTGGTGCGATGTCGGGGGTTGTGTTGGTGACAACATCGTCGCCAACCTCATTGAGAGAGCCAAGAAGATTGGTTGTGACCCCCATTATTGCTTTGGATCTAGTGTTGTTTTCGGCCATTTTTTGTTTTTTCGCGTGATATAGAGGAGATGGTTGGCTGATCTTTAGGTGGATACTATGATTTTGATTCTCGAAATCTCCACAGACGGCGCCAAATTGTTTGTCTCAAAAGTTATCGGTTACTTTATAAACTAGAAACAATCAAAAGATATGAGAGGGGTAAATCGTGATCAAATATAATGAACCTAAATATGAGATCAGTGTAATTATAATGTCAAGATACTTGCAAAAATGAATAACTTTTAAAGGTAATCTCTTATCACAATTGAGAGAGAATGATAGAGAGAGAAATTGGATTATTAGATAATAACACATGGTCCATTATAACACGGAAGCCTCCATTTATATAGAAGGGGAGCTTCATTACTAAAATTTAATCCGTCGAGGGGTAGTCGACGCCCTTTTAGAGGGGGCGTCTAAATATAAACGCCATCATTTATATTCTTACGTCTGCACTATACCCTCGTTGTAGGAGACGTAGGGAAGGGGTCGTACCCTTGTCATTTTGCGAACGTGGGGAAGGCTGTGCTCGGCCCCCTACGGTCAAGCCATATTTAGCCCTGTACAGTTCTATTGTGTGTACCATGGAACAAGTTCCTACTTTTACCCTCAAGGTGTACACACATGTCCTAACAGGCGTGGCTCGTAGAATATCCATCCGCACTTGTATTTTTGTAAACCACCATGACACCATCGTTGTAAATCTACCGCAAGTATGAGCACAAGACAACCACTACAATCAAGAATGTAGCTATATAGATACTGATACCATTGTATTTTGTAATGATCCATCAAGGGATGGAACTATAGATATAGAATGTCTCTTCCCTTATGCTACTACTGGTGCACCTGCACTACTCTCCTTGTATGCACCTTGAAGCAATGAAAATACTTAATCTTATAGACCACAAAAGGAAAAAACACTCATCTTTCCCACAGAAAAAAAAGAAGAAGAATTGAAAATACTCTGGCAGAAAACAAGTCATCATCTTCATCACCAGCTTTGCTTAGAAGTCTGATACAATTATCAATTAACATTCCTTCAATTATAATACACAAATACTTGACCCATTGTTACACGTCGTTCCAATTTCCAATTATTGTCCACATCCCCTCCCACAATTAGCTGAATGTATTATTGTTCCGTATTTATATTTAGGTCCCGATTAATCTAACGTGAATTTTATTAAAGATCTAAATAGGGGTGTACATTCGATTTATTGATTCTATTTTGACCCTTATCGATAATTACTTATCGATTATTGATTGTACATATGCTTATCGTTATCGTTTCAATAAGGTTTTGATTTTTTCGATTTCGATTTATCGGTTTTTGGGGCTTATCGATTCGGTTATCGATTATACCAATAAAAAAACTTGCGAGATTCCACGGAAAGTATATCGTTATAAACACGCCTTACTAATATGGACAAAAAGAAGCTAAAATAAGACAAACACCATTTATAACATATATAGTGTGTCAACAAGCACATCAACGAAACTAAAGTAAGAGATCAAATGTATGTCACCAACACTCCAAAGATATAATAAAAAATACATCATCACGGCTAATTTTATTTTTCCATTAATTTGAACTACATTTCCTTGAGCTTTAAATATCATCATTTCTTAAATGTGATAGACGAAATATTAGGGTTAGAGACTTAGGGTAAAGGAAAGGGTATTAAAGAATAAGAGTTTATAGTTTATCGATAAACCGATAATCGAAAAGGACAAAATCGAAATAAAAATCGGTAACTCAATAAATCGATAGCAAATAACCGATTCGAAAACACGCTCGTATATCTAAACATATTATTTATCCAAGTATAATTGGTGACGATAATTAGCTAAAATATCTAATCCTATTTTGGTGGAGTAATTATCTTTTTCCACACATGGTCCACTATCTCACGTAAGCTGATCCGAAAATACCACTCTTATCTTTTCCCAAAAAAGAAAGCGAAAAAAGACAGAAGACCGCCGATGGGTGGAACCACTGTAATCGCCGATTCAGAATCCACCACATCTCTACTACCTCCTTCCTCTAATCCCAAAATTCCAAAGGACACATTCCACATAGCATATATCATTTACTTCACCCTCGGCACCGGTTACCTTCTCCCATGGAACGCATTCATCACCGCCGTCGATTACTTCTCTTACCTTTACCCAGACGTAATGGTCGACCGTATCTTCGCCATTGTTTACATGATCATCGGCTTCATTTGCTTGCTCTTCATTGTCGCTTTTGCTAATAAAACCAGTTCTTTTGTGCGGATTAATGTCGGCATGTTTCTGTTTGTTGTCGCTCTTGTGACGGTGCCGTTGATGGATGTGTTTTATGTTAAGGGGAGTATTAGAGTGTATAGTGGGTTTTATGTGACGGTCGGATTGGTCGGACTTTGCGGGATTGCTGATGCGTTGGTTCAAGGTGGAGTAATTGGGGCAGCCGGTGAGTTGCCGGATAGGTACATGCAGGCTACCGTCGCCGGAACTGCTGCTTCCGGTATGCTCTATTCGTCATTTTGCTCGTTTACTTTTCAGTGTCTGACCTAGATTGACTCTTTCTATGGATAATTTGAGTCTGATGTTACTACATCTTTCGGTGATAGCATCTGATTCTTCAGTTGATGATTTGTTTAATTTTCCAAATTCAGCAAAGACTATACTCTCTCCCAATTTATGTGCCTTTTTTTGATTGACACACTTTTGAAAATTGTGGTCTAAAACAAGCCAAAAGAAATTTTTGTTCGTATAAATCATTCTTACTAAGGGTAAAATATAAAAATTAAAATTTAATTGTTTCCAAATATAAAAATATGTTATTCGTTTTTGGAACATATTAAAAAGAAAGAGTGTCACATTAATTGTGACAGAGAATACTATGTACAAGGATAAAGTTACGCCTCATTTGTTTTTTTAAGATTAAGACGTCTGAATCTAAATACACATCTAAATATCAAGATGTGTAGTAAGATTAAGACATCTGATTCTGAATACACATCTGAATATATTAAGATGTGTATTAAGATCTGAATAGAAATAATTAAGACTGTTTGATTTTTAACATCTGAATATATTAAATTTATCTTTATTTGAAAATTAATAAACATAAAATTCAAATGAAATATTAACTAATCTTATATTCTATCAACAAAATATGTAATTTTTTAAAATATGATAGTTGTTGGTGGTGATGGCTAATGGGTGATGCCGACTAAAGGTGGTGGTTGGTGGTAATTTTGGTTGATTATGGTGGTTCATGCTAGTAGTAGCTAGTAGTGATTGGTAGTGGTGGTGATTATGATTGAGGATGGTGGTGGTGGTGATAGTTAAGAATGGTGGGTGGTGGTAGTAGTTGTGACAGAGATAGGTGGTGGGTGAGTGGTGGTATGTTATAATGGTGGGCAGTTCCGACTGAGGTTGTTGATGGTGATGGGGTGGTCAGTTGTGGTAGTTGAGGTGGATGAGTGTTAATTGTGGGTGAGAATGGTATATGATGGTCGGAGTGGTGGGATAGTGGGTGGTGGGTGTTAATTGTGGATGAGAATGGTATATGGTGGTCGGAGTGACGGGCATAGTTGGTGGTGATGGTCGATAATGATGACGGCTGTGATTGAGGATGATGATGGCGTGGTGGTGGTAGTTGGTAATGGTAGGTGGTGACGGCAGTTAATATTGAATATGTGGTACCATTTTAATGAAATTGAGTCTCTGTCGTAGATCTTAATCATACAGACGTATTCAGACCCATTAAGTGACTCATTAAGTGACTGTGAAGTTAAAAAAACAAATACACTTAATGAAGATTAAGACTTTAAAAACAAATGCACTTAATGTCTGAGATCTGAATGATTAAGATTCATACCTCTATTAAGTGCAAACAAATGAGGCCTTAGCTTGGTTTTCTTCTCTCTTTTTTCCCTGATTGAATCCTGCTTATGTGAGTTAAAACCGGTTGGTTGCATCAATATTTCAATCTGGGGTAATCTTGTTAGCTTTAGTATTTGATTTAGATGTATCGGAATGAAATTAACTGTGATAGAGAGAAGATTCATTGAGAGATTTCAGTTAATTTGGGATTGAGGCTGAGATGATTCATTGAGAGATCTCAGTTAATTTGGCATTGAGGCTGAGATGATTCACTGAGAGATCTCAGTTAGTTTGGGATTGAGGCTTAGCTGATACTAAAGTTAGAGTTGATGCGACCCAAGTTTAACTATGACTGGGTCTTGTTCTTGGTGAGTGTTACTCATGTTAAAGCTACAGTAGAATTCAAACAGTTGTTCAGGGAAATTATCTGCCCATGAGTCAACATGATGCCTTCACTAGTTTTACAAATGAACTGTTCAGAATTTGGGGGGACTTTAAGATCTTCTCCTTGAATGTTGCTATCTGCAAAAGCTCCTAATTGTCTAACCTTATCTTGGCATGCAGATGATCTCTATCAATTGCATTAAAATCTCATAGTCCCACATTATCTTCACCCTAGATTTTGATTTTGTTAAAGCTGTAGCATCTGTTGTAGTCTAGGTAGTTAAGTGTAGGCAGACCCAACAAACATTTCAGACTTTTTAGGTGGTGTAGTGCTCTTCTTTCAGTCTCTATGTAATTTGTCTCAGCGATCTGATACCATTAGTTTGTCATGGTGATAGATGAAACAATTTTCTGACGACTTTGTAAACTCAACTTGTATTCAAGTTATCCCCGAAAAGACAAAAAGCCTCAACTCACACACCAATTGAATCCAAACTATCAAGCTGCTTGGGACTTTCTTCAGTCCAAGAATTTGACGACTCGACATCAATCTGAGCCGAGGGTCTATCGGAAACAACTTCTCTACCCCATCGGAGTAGAGGTAAGGTCTGCGTATATACTACCCTCTCCAGACCCCACTTGTGAAACTATATTGGGTCGTTGTTGTTGTTGTTGTTGTTGTTGATGATGAGGACAATCTGAACTTTTCTCGGGAGTCAATATCCATTAACTTTGATACTATATTGGATGAGAGACCTCAGTGGATCTCTTTTACTGGCACGGTGTCATGCTTCTTTTTTTCTCTTAAGCAATTGATGGTTGCTATTATCTCTGGTGCATTCTGCAAACATACTGACTGGAGTACTCTTTGTGATTGATATAAGGGTGATTGATAAAGTAACAACCAAGATTAATCACACGAGGACTTGAGGTGTTTAGCAGTGTTCCTTATGATGGCCTTATCAAATATGAATAGGTGATTTAATTTACCTATCCATATGTGTCAACTGATCTTTATTAAAATAAAGAAAAGAATATCTCTTGCTGCTCTTTTTGATGGAAGATGGTATGCATTGAAACAAAAACATAATGCTAACTCCTACTCAAAATATCAAAATAGAAGTAATGCTAACTATTGTTCAACAAATATTATCGTAAAAATAGCACTGTATAGCCAGTTTTTGGACTGGTCAATCAAAAATAGCCAACGTTTACCAAGTCTATGAAAAATAACCACTTTTTTGCAGCAATAGTGACCGGTCCAGCATAATATACTGGAGTTCGGTACACTTGTGTATGAACTCCAACATATTATGTTGGACCGATATACTTTACTGGCTCCAGTATAATATACTGGACCATTATACTTGTTGGAATTCCAGTATATTATACTGGATTCTAGTGTACTTATGCTAAAATTCCATCATATTATGCTGGAGTTCCAGCATACTATCCTGGAGCTCCAGTATAATATGTTGGAGTTCAAGTATACTTATGCTGGAACTCCAACATAATATACTGGAGTATTTTTCGGGTTCTGAACAATGTTCCGCTCATATTTATCTTTACATAAAAAGTGGCTAAATTTCGATTACTTTTAAAATTGGGCTATTTTTAAATCTGGCTATTTTTAAAAATCTCCCAATATTATCTCTTTTTAGGCATCTGTGAGCTCCTTGTAGCATTGTCAATCTGAAAGATATTGCATGACGTGTCTTATGAGTCCCACTATCAAATATTGCATTTGTCCTAAAAAGAGAAAATAGGAGTGAAAGCCTCTTTTTACAATTGGCTATGAAGAACATGCAAGAGCTTCCCTAAAAGGAGCTTACGTGGGAGCTTCCTTATATGAAGTTTGGACTACTAGAAATGAGAAAAGTCCTTAAATAAGAAAAATTACTTACAGTCGAGATTAGTTATTATGATTGAATTAAATAATAATCTCTACTATTATATAAACACATAAAAAGCATCTTAAAGCATCTTATCACATAACTGCATTAATGTTTTTGACTTTCAACATGCTCCTAGACATACTCAAGATACTGAAACAGTAAGATTTTACATATTAAACTTTGATATTCAAATCAAGTAAGCCAAAAGAAGTTACTGTTTGATGGCATGGCAGTGATGATTGGACAATGATATGGCAGCTGACTGGGTGTGTGACTACTGTTGGCTTGACTGGTAGACATATATAGACGGCTAACTTGACAGGATTAGTTTGCGTTAGGGCCACCCATAGAGGATTAGTTTGCTTTCTCTTATGGTAGTCATTTCTGTTAGCTACTGTTTTAATATTATTGCATGCCGATTTATTTATGGTACATATGTCTCTTATGTTTAGTTAATTATTTATGCGATGTATGTTGGTGTAACTAATGCTGTTTTTGTTTTTGTTTTTGTTTGCCTTTCTTTTCCGTGCGCCGATGGTCGTTTTTGTTTTTGTTTTTGTTTGCCTTTCTTTTCCTTGCGCCGAGGGTCGATTGGAAACAACCTCTCTACCCTTTTGGGTAGAGGTAAGGCCTGTCTACATATTACCCTCCCCAGACCCCACTTTGTGGGAATACACTGGGTTGTTGTTGTTGTTGTTTAACTTGACAGGATTGTTTGGAGTGCTAACTTGATAGGTCAGCTGGCATAGAGTTTCAGACAAAATCCCAAATAGTAGCTGGAAAAGTGAACAACGATGTCGAAGGGTCATCAGAAAAGCAGAGCGATGATGCTAGAAGTCACTAGAAAGAGGCCAGACTAGTAAAATTGTGAGAAAAAAAAAAGAACTCTTTACGACGCATGCAACATAAGGCTGCCTGCTGTTAAACTACTTAGGTTTTAACAATAGAGCCATGGCACGATGTGAAAAGAGGGAATAACGGAAAAAACGTTTTATTGTGATTGTTTATAAGCAATATACAAGAAGCTCCTTATACAGAAGTTTAGACTGTTAGAAAAAAGAAAAAGGAAAGTACAGACTACATGAGTTAATGAAAGTAACTAAGCAAGGAGGGATATATGAATACCGAGATTCCTTATTATAACAGAATCATGAAGAGTATTCCATACTATTAATTAAGCATATAGAATGAATCTAGAACAGAACATTCTAAATATAACTGCTCTAAGTCTCTTGGCTTTTAACATTTGTTTTCTTACTCTTTTCTGTCCAATCAGTTTTCTAAGATCAGAAAGTTGGGATGTGGTCATGTATCAATCTTAAGATTCTTGTTCTGTGTTACAGGTGTCCTAGTTTCATTGCTGAGAATTTTAACCAAAGCTGTATATCCACAAGATGCTCAAGGGCTGAGAAGGAGTGCTAACCTTTATTTCATTTTCAGCATTGCTGTGATGATTTTATGCATAGTCTTTTACAATGTGGCACATAGACTTCCAGTAATTAAATACTACAATGATCTCAAAATTCAGGCTGTGAATGAGGAGAAAGAGGATAAGGGTGACTTTACTCCGAAATTATGGCGATCAACTTTGGACATTGTTGGGACAGTAAAATGGTATGGGTTTGGCATCCTCAGCATTTATGTGGTCACTTTGTGCATATTTCCAGGATATGTCACAGAAGACGTGCATTCTCAACTTCTGAAGGATTGGTACCCGATCATGCTGATTACTGGCTACAATGTGTTTGATCTGGTTGGGAAGTCTCTGACTCCTATATTATTTCTTGATAATGCAAAGGTTGCTATTAGTGCCTGCTTTGCAAGGCTGTTGTTTTTACCTCTATTCTATGGTTGCTTACATGGGCCTAAATTCTTTAGGACGGAGTTTCCTGTGACAATACTAACCTGTCTACTGGGATTAACTAACGGCTACCTGACTAGTTTGCTAATGATCTTGGGTCCAAAAACTGTCCAACTGCAAAAAGCAGAGATAGCTGGGACCGTACTTGTATTGTTCTTAGTGATGGGTCTGGCAATTGGTTCTGTTGTATCATGGTTCTGGGTTATATAGTTTATCAGCAGCTTGTAAGATATTGGTTTCCCTCAACCAATTGTCACTGCAAAAGTTTCAAACTTCTGTAAATGTGTATCCTGACATGTTGTAGCTTTAAACGTTGAATTGCATTTTTAATGTATATCTTTGGAAATTACATATTTCTGCTGATAATTCTTTATTCTGAATGTTATATGTTCCCTGTTCAAACTTATTATTGTTGCATTTTGGCCTCTGGGTTACCTGCATTAAAAGATCCCTGCTTAAGAGCTATCTGCGTTCCCTGAGGTAGTCCTAATAGGGGAGAAATGTTGTTGGTAGAAGTCCAGTCTTCCTACAGAATTAATTCTTTAGGCTGACGGCGATAAGGAAGACCCAACAGAAGTGAAAGTCTTAGCCGCGATTTAAGAGAACAACAATCCAGACATGGAATTTACATTGAAAATTAGTACAGTATTAAAATTTTGCCATTTTGTCATGTGAAAATAAAATTTAGACAAAAATAACCTCAGTTAAGATAAAAAAAAAATAAATTCTGCATATTATAAAATGCTAGAGTTGAATGTTTTACTATAAAATTTAATGTGGCGGAATTCATCCCGATTATATATTTTTTTCTCATCAATTTAGCATTGGTATATTTGTGATAATTTTCGTATATAGTAACCTTAGCTTGTATTACATTTTCAATTGTTGTAATTTCAAGGGGGCAAACATTTTAGAAAAAAATCTGACAAATTAGAGTTTTTGTATAAGAAAAATGAATCTTGTCATCTCAAAAAAATGTAGGGTTATTCTCACTATTTTATTCCCTTCTTTTGAGTCGTCCGCTTATTCTGATCTTAGAAAAGTGTGTACAACCAAAATGGGCACAAGAATAATATATAAATAAATATCAAATATTAAAATAAAGTTACAGACGAACATAAATATACTAAGCAACATGAATTTTAAATCAATAATTAAAGCTTATATCATAAATTAATAGGATTATGTTATCACGCCAATAAAAAAATTACAAGAACTATGAAATACATGGCATTAAAAAAAATTAAAAAGACTAAAAGAATCATTCCTTCTAATCTCGTCCTAAAATCATATGAATACTATATTTATCAGATAAATAAATATCAAAACACAAAGTACAATAGAAGAAAATCGAACCCTTCTGTAAAAATTCATCAACTTTTATGTTCGAAAGTTGATAAAAATAACAAATTTTGATTAAAACCTTATTTTAGTTGATTCTGGTCAACATTTATGGTAAATCAACCCAGATTCGTATTTTGACAGTCCCGGTGGGTCCGTATAAAAATATGGGACCTGGGCGTATGCCCGAAATCGAAATCGGAGGTACTTAACCCGAATTATGATTTTTTGTTAAAAATTGTTAGTTTGAAAAATTTGATGGTTTTTAAGAAATTCTTAACGTTTGGTCTTGTTGGTATCAGGCCCTTCGTTCCACAGCCCGGTACAGGTTCAATATAATATTTAAGACTTGTCTGTGAAATTTGACGCAAAACGGAAGTGGTTTGATGTGATTCGGACGTTCGGCTGAGAAAATAGAAATTTCAAAGTGTTCTTGAGAATTGCATTTGATTTGGTACTAAATTCATGGTTCTAGTGTTATTTTGACAATTTGACCGCGCGAACAAGTTCGTATGATGTTTTAAGACTTGTGTGCATGTTTGGTTTAGAGCCTCGAGTGCTCGGTGATAGACTACAGAGTGTTTTGAACTTAGAAAATTACTGGTGTGCTTCAGTTCTTGTTGCAGAGCCTCTGGTCTCGCAATTGCGAGACAAAGCTTCGCATTTGCGACCACTGTTGGGTTCACATTTGCGACCATTGTTGGGTTCGCATTTGCGACCTAATCATCGCATTTGCCAAGAGTAGTTGTGGAGGTCAATGCTCACATTGCGAAGGGAGTTTAGGAATGGCGGATCGCAATTGCGATCATTTGGTCGCAATTGTAGAAGGCCAGGCTCGCATTTACGAGACATTCTTCGCAATTGCGAAGGAAGAAAGAATGACGAGACCTTTGCAATTGCGATAGGTTCTTCACATTTGCGAGCTTCGCAATTCAGGTCGCAAATGTGACACCTGCAAGTGCTCAAAATGACTTTAGGACGAGATTTTCATTCATTCTTCAAATTTTCAAAACCTAGAACTCAAGAGGCGATTTTCAAAAGACTTCTTCTTCCCCAAAGCATAGGTAAGTGATTCTTAATTAGTTTCTTTCAATATTTCACTTTATTTTACATGATTTCAACCTAGAATCTAAGGTTTTCATGGTGGAATTGGAGATATTGGGTAGAAATTAGGGATTTTAAAATTTGGGGATTTAGACTTCAAATTGAAGTCGGATTCTAAAACCAATTATATACCCAGACTCAGGCATGAATGGGTAATTGAATTTTGGTCCAAATTAAGGGTTTGGATCAAGCGGGATCGGGTGTTGACTTTTTCAATAATGACCCAAATTGAGTCCTTTGTTATCGTGGATGATTCCTAAGGCTTATTTTGAAACATTTTGTTGGTAATATGCTAGATATTGTTGGTTCGGAGGCGTCTTTGAAAGGCATAGTTGTTATTGAGCTTTGAGGGGCCTTGAGTTTGAGGTAAGTGGCTTGCCTAACCTTGTGGGGGGGGGGGGGGGGGGGGGACTCCCCTTAGGATTTGGCATTGTTTGATGTGTGAGCACCATGAACATGAGGTGACGAGTGCGTACACAGGCTATTGTTGAAAAACCCTATTTTCATTAAGCAAATATCTATTTTTTCTTTAGTAGAGCAACACTAGTATATGTAACTATCCCGTTTAGTTTAGGAAAGCATGCTTACGTGCTTTAACTGTCTTAACCCGCTTTAATTGCCTATCTGAACTCTGTGTAGCATGTTTTAATGAAATTACATGTTCTTCCTTAATTCGGACTTCGTCTAAATTGTGAATTTATTGCTGTAATTGTTATCTCTATTTGGTTGAACTACATATTTACTTTGGGACTACGGAATGGTATTCTAGTAGATCCCCATGTACTGCATATTTACTTTGGGACTACGGAATGGTATTCGGGGAGATCTCACAGTACTACATATTTACTTTGGGACTACAGAACGTTATCTGAGAGATACCCTGCGCATTTCTATTTGGGACTACAGGACGGTATCCTGGGAGATCCCCTGTTGCTCTTGCTGTGTTATGAGCTGCTGTTCTTCTATCCTTATTTCCTGGTTAAAATTTCAGTATTTATTTCTTTACCGCGATATTTCTTTCTATTATATTTTATTATATTTAAACTAGTAGTGCCCTTACCTTATCTCTTCACTACTCGACCGAGGTTAGGCTTGGCACTAACTATGTACTGTTGTGGTATACTCATGCCCTTTCCTGCACATGTTTTTCGTGTGCAGATCCAGGTACTAGTTATTAGCCTGGAGTCTAGTTGCGTGGTTGCTGTTCCAGGAGACTTCCAGGTACATATGCCGCGTCCGCAGATCTCGGAGTCCTCTTTTATCCCCTTATGTTGATTTTCTCCCTATTTTCTTCCGACATAATGTATAGAGCAGTTAGAAACTCTTAGAAGCTTGTGACATTGTGACATTTTGTGTTTTGGGAAAAGTAAATATTGCATATTCCAAGCGGCATCGTTTCTGCTTATTTACTATATTCGTTAGTTGTTACCTTTTTATTTCATTTCCGCAGTACTAGGCTAACCTAGTTGTAGAGACTAGGTGTCGTCACGATAGTTCACGGAGGGAGGACTTGGGTCATAACAAGTTGGTATCAGAGCTATAGGTTTATAGAAGTCGTGAGTTACAAAATGGTTTAGTAGAGTCTCACGGATCGGTATAGAGACATCAATGCTTATCTTCGGGAGGCTATGAAAATGTTAAGAAAATTCCACTTCATTTTGATTCCTTGCCGTGCAAGATTATTGACTTTGAAATTCCAAACTTTTGTCTTCTATTCTCTCACATATGGTGAGGACACATACTACAAGAGATGACCTGACACTCGCACCCCCTACTAGAGCTGCCAGAGGCTGGGGCCGGGATAGAGGCCAAAGACTCACATGGTGCGGCCAGAGCACCCAGGCGAGCTGCTACAGAGGATCCACCAGTAGCTCCAGCCGAATCACAAGCACCTGATATGCATACTACTACTAGTGCTTCAGCTCTTCAAGAAATCTTTGCACAATTCATAAGCATGTACAACACTCTAGCTCAGGTAGGGTTGATCCCCTTTGCTGCAGCCACATCTCAAGCCGGGGGAGGAGCACAGACTCCCGCCGCCGCACCCCTGAGCAGTGGGTTAAGGTTGATCAGATCCCAAAGGTTATACCGGTAACGCCTGTAGCCCCAATTCAGCCTAAGAGTAGGGCAACAGCTTCAGAGGAGGAAGAGCAGAGGATTGAGAGATACAAGAAGTAACCCTTCTACATTTAGTGGTCTAGCATCAGAGGATGCTCAGGGATTTTTAAAGGAGTGCCAATGTATCCTCCGCACTCACAATTTTATTCAAAACGCCTGCTGCTATGTCTTTCTTTTTAACCATATTTTGGCCACTTTTAACCATAGCCAATTTTAAGTCATGCATACTTGTAATGCATGATTTCCAATGCCAGTTTTAACTCACGCTTCTTTTTAATGCATGAGCTTCTTTTACCCCATGTTTATTCTTAACACATGTGCTTCTTTGAATCCATATTTGGGCTTCTTTTAACCAATATCAAGATTTTCAACCTATATCGATTTTTAATCATGGCACGCAACAATGATGAAGATTATGTGAAGAAGGTGAATCAACTTAGTCAAGAAAATTCAGGCCAAGGGGAGATTGTTAGGATTTGCCCTAAATTTCTAATCTATTAGGACTCTCTTTCTTGAGGGAATAGAAAAAGACTCCTAAAAGGATTAAATTTTCTTAATTTGTCTTATCCTTTTCTTGGAAGACAAAAATTGCACATCTATGAATTAAGTATCTTTGCTTCTCACAAGAAAAAAATATATATCCACAATGTAGTCATTAAAGAATTTTATTTAGTGGAAATTTTTTTCTCGACAATTGTTCTTCTTTTAGATTAGTTGTATCATATGTAGGTCAATTGACCAAATCATTATAAACTATTATGCTTAGTTTAATATATTTTTATTTTGTTGTCTGATTTATCGTCCACCAAGCTTTATATTGTTAGTTTCTGCATGCACCATATTATTTCGATCCCAACAAATCTAAGGTTTTCATGGTGGAATTGGAGATTTTTGGTTAGACATTAGGGATTTCAAAATTTTGGGATTTAGACCTCAAATTGAGGTCGGATTTCAAAACCAATTATATATCCGGACTCAGGGGTGAATAGGTAATTGGATTTTAGTCCGAATTTTGGGTTCGGACCAAGCGGGTCCTGGGTGTTGACTTCTATTGACTTTTTCAATAATGATCCAAATTGAGTCCTATGTTATCGTGCATGATTTCTAAGGCTTATTTTGAAACGTTTGGTTGGTAATTTGCTAGATATTGTTGGTTCGGAGACGTGTTTGAAAGGCAAAGCTGTGATTGAGCTTTGAGTGGCCTTAATTTTTTAGGTAAGTGGCTTGCCTAACCTTGTGAGGGGAGGAGGGAGGGGGGGGGGGGGGGGGGGGGGGGGGGGGAGAACTCTCCTTAGAATTTGGTATTGTTTGATATGTGAGCACGTCGTACGTGAGGTGATGAGTGCGTACAGGAGCTATTGTTGAAAAACCCCATTTTTATTAAGCAAATATTTGTTTTTCCTTTAGTTGAGCAACACTAGTATATGTAACTATCCTGTTTAGTTTAGGAAAGCATGCATGCATCTTTAACTATCTTAACCTGCCTTAACTACCTATCTGAACTCTGTGTAGCATGTTTTAGTAAAATTACTTGTTCTTCCTTGATTCGGATTTCGTCTAAATTGTGTCTTTCTTGCTATAACTGTTATCTCTTTTTGGTTGAACTGCATATTTAATTTGGGACTACGGAAAGGTATTTCGGAAGATCCCCAGCACTGCATATTTACTTTGGGACTATGCAACAGTATTCCAGGAGATCTCCCTCCGCATTTACGTTTGGGACTACAGGACGGTATCCCGGGAGATTCACTGTTGCTATTGCTATGTTCTGAGCTGTTGTTCTTCTATGCTTATTTCCTAGTTAAAATTTCAGTATTTATTTCTTTACCGTGATACTTCTTTGTGTTAAATTTTATTATATTTAAACTAGTAGGGCCCTTACCTAATCTTGTCACTACTCGATCGAGGTTAGGCTTGGCACTTATTGGGTGCCGTTGTGGTGTACTCATGCCCTTTCCTGTACATGTTTTCGTGTGCAGATCCAGGTACTAGCTATCAATATCGAGTCTAATTGTTTAGTTGCTGTTCCAGGAGACTTCAAGGTACATCTGTCGCCTCCGCATATCTCGGAGTCCCCTTTTATCCCCTTATGTTGATTTTCTCCCTGTTTCCACTCTTAGAAGCTTGTGACATTGCGACATTCCAGATCTTGGAAAAAGTGAATATTGTATATCCCAAGCGGCATCGTTTCTGCTTATTTACTACATTCGTTAGTTGTTACCTTTTGTTTCTATTTCATTTTCGCACTATTAGGCTTACCTAGTCGTAGAGACTAGGTGTCGTCATGCCAGTTCACAGTGGGAGAACTTAGATCGTGACATGAAGCTTACGAACAAAAAAAATATTAAAATAGCAATACATGCGTAAAAATAATTGAAAGGTTTAAACCGAGAAAGAGAAAAAACAAGTTTATGCACGTGAAATCAATAAGTAATTGACTTCATATTGTAGTCCTATTGGTAATCAAATATGTACGTATTGTATTTTTTCAACTTTTTTGTCAGATAAAATTTATTATATTCGAATGTTAGAAATTACAATTACACCAACATATTTTCCTAAGAAAATCAACTCAAATCATTAGATCTTGATAAATAGTGGATTGAATTTAAATTCGATATCCTTTTTTGGCCATGAATTAGAGCTTCATGTAGCTGTTATATATTTCTGACTAGAATATCTTTTTAAAAGATTTTATCACTTTTTGAATTGTGGTTGAATAGAATTTATTTGAGTTATATAAAATTATAAAATAAAAGTTAAAGAAATTTTTTAGAATATAATAAATATTATTCTCATTTATCTACCTTAAATAAAGATATCATATACCATAAAAGTTTTTCGGATTCCTTATTTGTGATTTAAAAAGGACTTATATAAAAATTTCAAAATTAAAATTATAACTTTTGGTCTTCTAAAAATTTAGGATGAAAGTTGACATTATACCTCCTAAAAATTAATAGCGACAATATAATAATATTTTGCAAAAAAACTAACTTAATTTAAAAAGGTAATATACTGAGACATTGTCACCTATCAGACAATAATTGAATGCAAGTAAGAGAAAAAAACGATAACTCATTTATAATATATTTGATCTTAATTTGATTCTTAATTTTATATCATAAATTGACTTTTTAAATTTCTTTTACCATTAGTGCGCTTCATACAACGATTAGTTTATATACCTTAAAAGATTTTTGTCAACCTGACAAACAAACTTACTTATATAATGAATTATAAAAAGATATTAACTTGAACTCTTTTGCATTAGTTAATTCAAAGACTTAATTATTTATTTTCAACATTAAAGAAAATAAATTAATTTTTATTATCAAATTCTTAATATTAGTTCATCCCAATTTTTAAATTTTTACTATAATTAGAACTTTGCTCAATGTCAATTTTGATTCGTTTTAGTGCTTCCGAAATCATTGTTCATTAGTATGCCAATTTTGATTGGTTTTTGTTTTTCTGGAATTATTGTGCTTTTGACTCCTAGAAAATATTATTAACACACAATTTCTATTGTTCTGAATAATAAGAAAATTTTATAGTTTAATATAGTTTTAAAGCTTTAATATTAATAGACGTCAAATAATTATATTAGAGTGTTCTTGTGTAGTACTACTAATTCACTATTTGGGTCTTCTCCCGTGATTAAACTATGTATTTTATTCGAAAAATTGTAAGAATTTGGTCCCATTGCTATTAAGGCTTGAAATTCGAACTATCTATTTTAAACACCAAAGACTTTAAGAATTATCTTTTTTTTTTTGAAATAAAAAGAATTATTATTGAAATAGAACAAGAAAAAGATTACCTCAGAGCAATTAGAAATAAGATAAAATATATCCCATTAGGATAAATTATAGTTATGTTGAGACAACATCCTTTAACTAAAAGAATAGCTTTTAATTATTAGTAAATATTGTCCATTCTATACTTGTAGTATAGTATTTCTATAACCTAGTATCATGTTATTTCCTTGTAAGTAGGTTATTTGTATGATGCTACACAAATTCTAATTCAATAGCCTTATATAATTTGCTATCATGTTATTACCTTGTAAGTAGGTTATTTGTATCAGGCTACACAAATTCTGATTCAATAGCCTTATATAATTTGGACACGTGAAAGTGAACAAGATCTCAGTCAGAAATAATTGAAAAGACAAAGACAAAAGCAATATCGGTATAATAATGTAGATGATATGTGGAAAAAGAAGAAAACAATAGACAAAGTGACATAAGGTAGTGCTGAAAGACATTTGAGTGGAAAAATAATTGTAAAACGACAAACAAAAGGGAATCTCTGCTCAGGCCATGTAACAATGGGGCCCAATGAAGTATCCGACAAGGCTAAACGATTATAACCTTCTTGAAATATTAATATAACCTTATTTTTGGTATTAGAGCAAGAAGATTTTCTGATAATAAGTTTGTGAAACAACATAATTTTACTAGGTACATAAGTTTCCACAATGAAATACACACTAATGAGTACTCTATTCGTTTCATTTTATATTACTTAGTTTGACTAAACATGCTTAAGAAAGAAAGGACTTTTGGCACATACATGTACCTTAGAACTTGCGGTTTTAAAGATGCCAGAATGTTTCTATAGCTATATGTGATGATCCACCACATCATCATGCCACATAGGCTTCCAAATCATCAAAAATTTCTTTGGTGCAGTAATATCTAAATCAGCACCGAAGCTTTTTAGGAGTTCTAACTGTCATCTGCTGGAGTAGCTGCTACTCTTGGTGCACCAAATATTTTCTCTGAATCACAAAAATTCAGATTCATTTTCAAGTAGGCAGACAAGGAGGCAACATAGTAACTTGAACACTGTTAGCTATAGGATTTTTAGCATCCACCTTGAGTTTAAGAAATTTAGGAGTTTACAGAGATTACTGAGCCAGATACGAGACCTAGATGACCTATGCAGTAGATGGCCAACTGCAGATGAGAGCTTCAGCAATTAAGCACCAACATGAAGACAACAATTTCTCAGTCCATTATATAGCAGTAAATCAGAATAGACGCTCGGATATACATTATTCTATAATTTGCTACACCAAGCATACTTTGCTAAAGTAAACCTCTCAGCTATGCTACGATAAAGAATGTGCTTTACACAGTTACACTGCCAAAATAGAGATTACGATGACTTGGCAATCGAAGACAATCTTCTCTGATGATGCCTTTTCATTCGCCTTCTCAAGGCCCACCTTTCTTTTATATCATGAATATCACCTACTTGGGATTCAACAGAAGATTCCTCATTTACCTTCAAACCTTGGTAACCATCATTGTTGGAAGATCCTCTTATTCTAGCTGCTTCAGCAAGTAAGTCTGTTATAATCATCTCGGTTGTCTTGGTAGTTATTCCTCTAAGATACCAGGAAATGGGTGGAGGAGGTACAATAGCTGGTTGAATGAGTTGCTCCAAGCTAACCGTTGATCCAATCCTTCCTTTTCCTTTAGTGTACGAAATGTAATCCGCTAATGTATTAGGTCTGAACGGATGACAAAGATCTTCATCAACAAGCAGGGGTTCCACTCTCCAGCTACCTTCAAATCTTTTCATGAATCCAGTTTTCACTTGCTTGAAGTTCATCTAAACAGACAAAAAAATGAAGTTGAGTATGTAGGAGAAATACCAAAAGCGATAATTGATATTACAGTAGGTAAACATGATATAATTGCAAAATTTCTTGGTCTAGGATAAAGTGAATAATCATGTAATCCTAGTTTTCTTTTCCATTGCAAACTAGCATCAATTAGAAATATGGTGAACCACGATGTCAGGTTTGCTGTTAGATACTATTGTTGCTTTAAAAAAAAGCACTTAACGCAAAGCTCTACCTTTTAGGCATACTATTCTAGTGACTGCAACAGAAGTACCTGCAGTGATCTTCCAAAGACTTTTAGAAGTTCTTTTGTCTAAAAGCACCACTCTCAAACACTTCTTCACCCTATAACTGTGCTAGTATTTACAGTCAAAGGCTCAAATCTAAATTACTCGGAGTGTAAAACGAGAATTTGCAATTTCATGCTGTACAAGGATATTTATTCGCAATATATCAAGGTGAGACAAATGGTTCCAAGTTGTGTGGTTATGTTTGTAAGCTGCCAGTTGGTATAACAGATTGGTATTATCTAGAACACAAACCTGATAGTTTTTCAGCAGCAAACTTAATGCAGAAATTTACTGGATTACTGAAAGTTCAATTACTACTGGCCAAGCTAATACTTGCATGATAGGTTTCTCCCTTTCTCCGTTAATTAGTGATATAACAGATAAAAAACAGGCAATGTGGTCTAACTTATAAAATCTAGCAAATAATCAGTGATCATGTTGGTCATTACTGTGTGGTTTTCTCTGTTCTGGTCCACTAATACATGAACAGCTATAGTTCCTGACCACCAAAGAAATCTCCATATTGCGGCTTGCTCTAACTCCACCACTTGTCTTAAACCTTCATCAACCAGCACCTTCCTTGACACTACTTCCTGATATATGTAGAAAGTTTGCATCAGATTTAGAAGTGAAAGGGCACATAATCATAAAGCTTAACAGAAGAGAGAGATAGAAGAGATATAAAAATGAAAAAACTTTAGTGCGGTCAGTACTACTTTTGTTGAACAGATTGTGGTGAGATGAGGTTTTCCAACATCTTAATGAGCTATCATACCTTTATATTTTTGAAGACTCTTTTATTTTCAGGATCAGTTACAATGTCATACACAGTTTCGGGGGGCAGTCCAACATTAACTTTCACGCTCAGGTTGCAGAGAGAACCTTTGGGTACACTTACCTGCAAGGATTTAACTTCACATTACCTTCTCAAAAAAAAGAAAATGATAAGGCCTCATAAGACAACCAAACATCACAACTAAGCTCTACAATGTACAACACATGTGGTGGTCACGTCTCTGAATATCTGACCTCTTCGAACAAATATACAACAAGAACAACTACGATCATTCCCATGCAAGTTAGAGTTGGCTTAGGATTACTCACTGACCATATCACTTCATTTCAGCTCATCTCAGTCCAATATTATACATAAAAATTAAAACTAAAAAAAAAAGTACTTCCTCATCTCACTATCACATACTTTCCTTTTTAATCTGTTCGAAAAAGAATGGTACATTTCTGTATTTAGAAACAATTTAACTTTAAACTTCACATTTTACATATATGACATAATGTTATACCCACAAATTGTTGTATAGTATATTTTACATCAGTCGGTCTTTGTTTCTTAAAATCCGCACCCAATCAAACACCGTCACATAAATTGGTACCAGAAGCATTTTGTATTTTCTACTAGCATATAAATCTCTTACAGGACTAAAAAGCTCAAAGTAAACATACCATGACAAAAACTTAATCCTAACTAATTGGTGTCGTCTATATAGATCTTTATTTTTTTATATTTGCCCTAATTTTTTGCTAGATCTGCATGGATTCCAAGAGATAGTAGGTCCTTCAAGGAAACTTCCTTCCATGTGGTTCTAAGTCTACTTCGTCCCCTATCAATACCTTCACTCACCATGGTTGCACACTTGCGAATCTGTGCATTTGAAGGTCGATATAGGACATGACCAAATCATATAAAGAGATCTTCTCTTATTTTATCCTCAATATGTGCTGCTTGCACCTTCTATCAAATGCGATCATTTTTACTCTTGTATGACTGCGCAGCTATCTTAGTATCCGCATCTCTGCGAAACTCATTTTGCAGATAAGCTGGACTCTAGCAGCCCAACATTCCTCTCATATAACATTGTTGGTCTTACAACTTTGCTATAAAGCTTGCCTACTTTGGTAGGTATTCTTTTATTACATAACACTCCGATACCACTTTTCATTTCAACCATTCTATTATGATTCTATATGTAACATTTTCATCTATCATACCATCCTCCTGGAGCATTCTTAGGAAAAAATATGAACTACGAAACAATCAATCCTCTATGCTCTCCTTTACTTCCTTGTGCGGTGATACTAAATAATTACCCTCCAGATTATATGATAAAACTGGAATTATCTAGAGAAGATTAACATGGCCTCTGCATAAATATAACATGCACAAGACAAGAAACGGCCAAAAAAATTTATTATAACAGAAGACTGACTAATTAAATAGAAAGAAGATCTGTGGGGAGATATGAGTTAATGGACCTAACATTAACTTTACAATATATAGTACATATCTATTTGATGAAATTTTCAAATTTGAAATGTTGAAATCATTCTTCCGAAATACAGCCCGAGAAACACGGAGGTCATATCCCAATAAAGTGTAATGAGGGCCTAGCTTCAGCAGTCCATTCAGTGTTGTCTTAAAGTGCAGCAATAGGAATTTGCACCCGACCAACAAATTGACTAAGTTTTTACCTTTATATCTGGGGGTTGATCAACCCATCTTGGATTTTCTTTCCAAGATTGTAATTGCTTCTCTTTGTCCACATCTATGACTGCAGATGCTCCTCTGTTATTACCTCTCATGATTGATGAGATTGATGTATCATGACCCATTTTCAGTCTTTTGAAATTTGACTACAGCAATGAAGAAAATTTGTGAATACATACTAAAATATACGTCAACAGGTAGAAAGCATTTTGAAGAGGGAAGAACAAACCTTAACACATTCTTGGACCTTTTCCTGGAATCCTGAGAAAAAAGAATGAATCATTGGATGAGCCAATTTATTATGTACATTGCTCGTATTCTCCAATATATCTGTACTCTGACCCTCCGTTCTCATTGAGCAAATCGGAGCCTGAATAATTTGCAAGTATTAGTTTATGCGACATTTTTATATCAGCTCATATACAACAAAATGCAAAATGTTCCTACATTGAATTAAAAGTGCCTTAATTTGTATCATTGCTACAAAACTGAGAAATATAACTTCTCCAATTAGTCAAATATGTATTTGCCTCACATACAAATATGGACTGTTATTGCAAGTATAACCAACTCGAGGGTAATTTAAATCATAGTAAAAAATTGAGTAATAAATTTGAAACATTGACATGTGATACATTCTCTCACAAACTTGTTATTTCCCTATTGGAGTTGGAAAAAAAGGAACTTATGGGATCAACATGGTCCTAAAGTAAAAGGGAACCAGATTAAGTTGTCAGATAACCCTAAAGCAACTGAGTCCAATATGAATAACCTTATCCACACTACCCAAGGCAGAAAAACACTATGTGAATTCCGATTAAGAAACGAATTGTCGTCTAATCCTGTAAAAATGAACTGTAGTGACCACACATTTTCAAGATAAGATTGAAAAAAAGAAAAAAGATGTACCCAACAAATAGCTTGAGCTGAAAATTGAATGATTTAGAGAGGAAATCAAGACCCAGCAATAATTCAACTGCTTTTATGTATTTAGATCAACTTTGGTTAAATGTAAATACAAGTTAGGTAATGCTTAAAAGCTCAAAACTCTAACAAAAGGGCTATAAAGAGAAGATTCACCTACTACAAGGATTTGGATAGACGATGATTTGACAACCAGATGTTCGGATTTGAGCAGCTGGATACTTGAAGCTTATCAACTTGAGAAATTGCCAAGAATCAAGTGAAATCCGATTGAGTTGCGTTTCCTTTTTGATTTATTAAAATTCATTCTACGTGAGCCATACGTTGAATATGCAGCTAAAAGGGTTGGTATTTTTCTTTTTTCAGCTTTCTCGAAATGTTTCTTCCTTTAAATCACTTTTTTACATAAAAAGTAAATTTAACTATGTGATTTTGAAAATCAAAACTTCAAATTCCAAATATAGTTTAAAACCTCTTTTTGGATCAAATCGAGACTTTTTATCATGTCAAAGCTTGCCTTAAAATTTATGTAAAAACACATATCAATTTCAAATCAAACTTCATCCAATTAACTTTTTAAAAAAATATTTGAAAATTTATAACCAAACGTTTCCTTAATTTCCCTTTTCGGAATATTTTCCTAACTTTTACCAGAGTAAAGTGAATACCATGTTTTCTTTACAAATCGAACATAATTTTATAATGGACATATTGTATGGGTCAAAATCTGACTAAGGAAATCTAGCACGAGGAAAAATTACTAAGAGGTGATTAGGCCGAGGTCGAATGAAAGGTTAATGGAATTTAGTGCCAAGTTGTTGGTCACAGCCGAGCTCAAATGTTGTCAATAGTAACGACTAGTTTGTAATAGGATATTTGGGAGAATATTCCATGTACTTGTACTTTAGGTCACATTAGGAGCATATCCCATATAAATAGAAAGGTGGAGAGAAGGTAGGAGGGAGGTAATATCCTATATGATAAGAACTCTCTTGAAAAGTTGACTCTCTTGCAAAATACAAATATTACTTTTCCAAAAAAATTCGATTGGTTGTTTATTCTATATTTCTCACATCAAATTCAAGAAACTCTCCAACATTCCCATAGTCATTTGTCTTATATCATTGTCACAAAGAGGAATCATCCACCTCATTCAATATTAGGTGAATCATTCTCTCTATTTACATTTAGTGTCATTTGTTATATTAATTGCTTATCATTATTCTCATTCGATTAATGACTGTAATATTTAATGTGTATTGCGTTAAATCCATTTTAACGTGGTCCCACATTATTCACATAAACCTATTTTAAATCCAAGGTTATTATCTTTAACTAGGATTAGCCCTTTATCTTTTTACTTAATTAGTTTAACAAAAAGTCTCGGACTTTTTGGTCAAAAAACACCTATCCTTTATGAATATTCTGTCACAAATATGTATTTGTCTAGTTATAAATTGGCAAAATAACCCTGTCAATTATGACAATAAGCAAATAGATATACGAGATCAATTCATCAAACAAGCAATTTAAAAAGGTGAAATTTAGCTCAAGTGCTACAAGACTCAAGATGAGAGAGCAGATATTTTGACAAAGCCACTTCATACGGATCGATTTTTTCTATCTTCGAGAGTTACTTGGACTTGTAAAATAATTGCGTTAAGAAGAAATGTTAAGATTAGTGCACTTTTAATTGTATTCAACTTCTAGATTATTTAGAAAAAATTTAGCTAGTCAGTATAGAATAGAGCAAGTTTGAGGTAAAAGATAGTTAGGGGTAGCCAGTTTTCGAATTGGTCATTCAAAAATAGCGAGCGTTTGCAAAGTCATTGAAAAATAATCATTATTTGTTGCAATAAGGATCAGTCTAGAATAATATACTAGAGATCGGTGCACCTGTGTATGAACTTCAAGCATATTATATAGGAAATTTCAACGACTTTTAAAACTTGACTATTTTTCAACGACCAGTGATAAATCTGGCTATTTTTAAATTTCTCCCTAAATTTCATTTACTTTTAAAACTGTGGCTACTTTTGAATGGTCATTTATAAATCTAACTTTTTTTTTAAATTCTCCACCAAGTTTGAAGTCAATAAAGAGGGTAGTAAAAGTTTGTTAAATGTTTCGAAGTAACTTCCTATAGAATAGGTTAGTACCCTATTTATAACATATAAATACCTTTTTAAAATTTTACATAATATAATAACCTTTTTTATTTTGTAGCAAAAAATTTAAATTTAATACTTTCCTATATTTAAGCCTTATTAGATGGTACAAAATATTTTTCTCTCACCAATTTATGGTATAACTCCCGTTTTTTGTGAAATGACGCCGCTTAATACAACTTAATACACCTAAATACAGATTCACCTTCCCATGATTTGCGCTGAAACGTTACTTTTTTCCCGCTTAATACAGCTTAATACACCTAAATACAGATCATGATTTACAGGAATCACTATTTGTGCGGCGTCATTTCATATTGTATTATTGAATACAATTCGTTTAATACACTATATACATCATAAAATAACGTAAAACATATCTATATCACGTAATATAGGAAAGGGTTTCTATTTATTGCTAAGTTTGAAGTCAATAAAGAGGGTAGTAAAAGTTTGTTAAATGTTTCGAAGTAACTTTTGTTGTTTCAAGTTCCTATACACGCCTAGAATGCTCCTGAGAATAGTATAAATAGGAGAACTTTGTAATTCCGATGCAACAGAAATAAGATTGTCAGAGAAAATTCCACTCCAAGGTCTACTCTTTCTTTAGGGGTGTGCATTCGAATCAATTTATCGATAAATCGAATCGATTATTTGTTATCGGTTCATCGATAAATGAAATCGAAAATATCGAAACCTTATTGAAACGATAATGATAAGCATATATACAAATCGATAACCGATACGTAATTATCGATATAGGTCAAAATCAAATCCATAAATCGAATGCACACCCCTAATTATTTCATGTACCACATTTAAGGAATGATCATATTTAAAGCTGAAGGGAATGAAGTTCAAATTAATGGAAAAATAGAATTGGCAGTGATGATGTATTTTTATTTTTGTTAATATCGTTGGAGTGTGGTGACATATATTTGATCCCTTACTTTAGTTTTGTTGTATGTCTATTGACACAATTTTTATTTAAGACAAGAGGGGTTGCTCTGATGGTAAGCAACCCCCACTTCCAACCAAGAGGTTGTGAGTTCGAGTCTCCCCAAGAGCAAGGTGGGAAGTTCTTGGAGGGAAGGATGCCGGGTTTCTATTTGGAAACAGCCTCTCTACCACAGGGTAGGGGTAAGGTCCGCGTACACACTACCCTCCCCAGACCCCACTAAGTGGGATTATACTGGGTTGTTGTTGTTGTTGTTGTTTTCACCAGAAAAGAATGGTTTTCTATTCATCCTTTTGAGGAGCAAAAGCATTGAACCAAGTAGGTGCTCCCCCAGTATAAGAAGTGACATGTTTCAAGTTCCTATACACGCCTAGAATGCTCCTGAGAATAGTATAAATAGGAGAACTTTGTAATTCCGATGCAACAGAAATAAGATTGTCAGAGAAAATTCCACTCCAAGGTCTACTCTTTCTTAGCTCTCCTCAAAATAACTTCCTTCAGGTGTAAACTTCAGCACCACAATAACAACGTATCTAATCACAAGTAGGATCTCGGTGAGTACGCCACCATACTCCTACCTCTGCAAGTTGAGAAACCCGTTATTTCTTGAAATTTTGCCTACCATATCTCTACCTCGTGCAAGTCGTAGAGAAACCTTCATTTCTTGAAATTTTGTGTTTCAATCAAATACTGCTAGATGTGGAGTCCTTTGAACTGCTCTTAGGTTCTTACCTTCTTCAGCATCAGACAATGGAACACCAAGCCACGGATTTCCTTGAAGTAGCCAGACATAAAGTCGTTTGAGCCATTTGAGGAGTCAAGGAATGAGGAATAAAGCGCGGTCGCGCCGCTCCAGGCGTCAAAAAGAGTCCTATTTCGTCTGGGACAAGTTTATTTCAGCCCTACACTATTCCAACTTGTAAGTATTGCAGGGAAGAAATGAGGATCATGATTTTGTAAACTATTGCCTTCACCCCCAGCAGGTATTCTCAGAACCTGGAAACAGGAGAAATCATGATTGACTAACCACAAAATAATTTCACAATATATTTTATTTATAATGTTAAACATAATAGTGTTATTATAAGACTCTTTTGATTTCATTTCCTCCTCTTCAAGCTCCTTTTCTTCTGCCTCTGCATCTATGTTGCATCCCTTGTTCTCTTCCATAGCACATTTGGGGTGGAGATTAAAATCTCACTCTTCACAATAGAATGACCACACTCGTTCGTCGCCATTGCATCCATCACAGTTATAAAAAGAACCGCTTTGTACGTACGAGTTCATGCTCATGGAGAACGTGATTCAGATTCTCAGGCCACCCCTTTGACATCTCCTCATACTGTGCATCAATCTCCTTCATGCGCTCCTTTGTGAATGGATAAGCACACGTAGGAAAATGATGTGTAAAATTTTTTTTTTCTGTGTATTGAAAAATTTACTGTACATTGTTGATGTATTTATACAATGAATAAGAATCTTCTATGAAACAGAAAAAGCCAAGTGGCATGCTGTTATTTGCTAAACTATAACTAACTTAATCTTTACAATTATAATAGTACAAAATAGTATAACTAATTTATTCCTTCACTATGCTATATCAGTCATAACGAAATGGGCCAATTCTGTGAAGATAGAGTTGGCCCAATATGAAAATGCAGCCCAAGTTAATTATGTGGCCCAATGTCTTGCACTCTTGTATCAAAATAGGCGGAACATTCGAGATAATCAGACATAAACCAAACTTCTAACCACTTGACCACTTTGTCTTCACACTTTGTCTTCATCTTCTTCTTCTAAGATATTCTGAAAAAGGGTAACACCAACACTCCCCCACCCCCCTCAAGTTGGAGGGGGGGTACGAACCCCCAACTTGCCGAGTAGAGTCCGATGGTTAGATCCTGTGAGAGGTTTGGTGAAGAGATCGGCAAGCTGAGCATCAGATCGGACGAAAGAAAGGGAGATGAGACCAGCAAGAAATTGTTGTCGCGCAAAATGGCAGTCGATTTCCACATGCTTGGTTCTCTCATGAAAAACGGGGTTTTTGGCGATGTGAAGTGCAGCTTGACTATCGGAATGAAGAGGGACAGGTAAGGAATTGGAATAGACAGATCTTCATAGAGGCGAACTAACCAAGTGAGTTCATCCACAACTCGACGCATGGAACGGTATTCTGCTCCTGCTGAACTAAGGGATATGGAGACCTGCTTCTTTGATTTCCAAGAGATAGGAGAAGAACCCGGAGAGATATAAAACCCACTGACTGACCGGCGAGATTCAGGACAAGTCCCCCAATCAGAGTCACAAAAGGCTAGAAGCTGGAAAGAAGGTGAAGCAGACATAAAAAGACAAAGACCAGGGTCTTTCAAAAGATAACGGAGAACTCGATGAGCAACATCGAGATGTGGTTGGCGAGGGTCTTGAATGTACTGATTGAGGTGTTGTACTGTGAAGGAAAGGTCGGGTCAGGTGTGAGTGAGATAGTTGAGTTTACCCAAAAGATGCCGATACAAAGTTGGATCTTTTAAGGGTTCTCTTGTTTTGGCAAGCAATTTGATAGAAGAGTCAAGAGGTGAGGAAGCAGGAGATGAATGCAAGCAGTCAAATTCGCGCAACAGATCGAGGGTGAATTTACGCTGTGAGAGAATCAACCCATATGGTTATCGAATGACCTCCATGCCAAGAAAAAAATGTAAGAATCCAAGATCCTTAATTCTAAATTCTTGATGTAGAAAATCCTTTAAAGCATGTAATTCGGTACCATCATTTCCTGTTAATAAAATATCATCTACATAGACTGCCACAATAGATATAGAAGAACCTGTCCTTTTGAAGAATAAGGAATAGTCATTTAGGGAATGAGTGAAACCTTTAAAGCTTAAGGCTATAGTGAGCTTATCATACCATTGTCGAGATGCTTGTCGAAGTCCATAGAGGGATTTCTTTAGTTTGCACACATGAATAGGAGAAGGAGGTGTGATACCTGCTGGAAATTTCATGTTGTATGTTTTATGCTTTTATATCGGTGTTAAAGTCTATCGGGTGAGTTAGGAGTGAATTGGATTGAAAATGAGGCATATAGCCTTTGTGAAGGAAACTTGAATAAGGAAAGTCAACCCGGAGTTGACTATTTGGTTAGAGGGCTCGGAATCGAATTTTGATGATTCGGTTAGTTCCGGGAGGTGATTTGTGACTTAGGGGAGCGATCGGAATTGAATTTGGAGGCCCGGTGTAGAAATAGGCTTGAATTGGCTAAGGTTGAATTTTTGGCGAAATCCGAACGGTAGGTGAGATTTTGATCCGGGGGTCGGAATGGAATTTCGACAGTTGCAGTAGCTCCGTTAGGTGATTTTGGATGTGCCTGCAAAATTTCAGGTCATTCGGACGTCGTTTGGTCGGGTTTTTGATTGAATGTGTAATTCGGAATGTTTTAAGGAATTTAGGCTTGAATTTGATGTGAATTATGGGTTTTGGTGTTATTAGACGTGTTTTGAGGATTGGAGCAAGTTCGAATAAGGTGTTAAGATGTGTTGGTGTGTTTGGATGAGGTCCCGGGGGCCTCGGGGTGTTTTTGGATGGTTAAACGGAAGAAAATCATGGAAATTGCAGGTTGAAGAGTTCTGGTTCTGTCATTTTCGCCCCTGCGGAAAGCTGGGCGCGGAGGCGAGTCCGCAGGAGCGGACTGAGGAGCGCAGGAGCGCTTGGCACCGCAGAAGCGGACTCCTTTCCGCTGAAGCGGCATCGCTGGTGCGAGCCAGTGATCGCAGAAGCGGATTAGATGGAAAATGGGAAGGTCCGCAGAAGCGGATTATTGACCGCCTGGGCGAGTCCGCAGGAGCGGACTCTGGTGCGCAGAAGCGAGAGTTTTCGCAGAAGCGGAGGATCAATCGCGGAAGCGGACGCGCACAAGCGGTCCTTTCTCGCAGAAGCGGAATTGGCCGGCTAGGCCTGGAATCGCTGAAGCGACCCTTTGGTCGCGGATACGGACTCGTAGGAGCGGAATTTTATCCGCAGAAGCGAAAATCGCTGTGAGTTAAGTGTATCAGAAGTTAGAAAAATTTCAGAACATTTCACTCATTTGGGTCTCGGCTTTAGAGGCGATTTGGGCGATTTTGAAGAGAAACTCAAGGGAAATCATCGGGTAATCAACTATGGACTTAAACTATGATTAGTATTGGTAATATTATACAATTATATCATGAAAATGGAGGAATTTGGGGTAATTTATGGAGGATTTAGCCCTAGGCTTGAACTTTAGAAAATCAAGGTTTGAATGGCCAAATGGAGTCCGAATTTGGTAAAATTGATATGCTTAGACTCGTATCGAGATGAGGGTTCCGAATATATGACTTTCGTAATTTTTTGGCAAGCGTACCGAAAGTCGGGTTTTGACAACTTTGGGAATTTTGATGTAAATTGAGTTGTATTGATTGGGTGTCGTCCCATTGGCCTAATTTGTTGTGTTTCTACTGTATTTGATCAGATTCTACGCGTGCGGAGCTTGATTCTCGTGGCAAGGGCATTGCGGAGTATTCGTCGCGCCGTATTGAGGTGAGTAATAGATGTGGGTGATGACCAGCGGGTTCGAAACCCCGGTATACCACTTTGTGACGCCGTATAGCGGCGAGACACGCACACTCTTGAGAGTGCGGGGTCGATCATGAACTGGAGACTATATATTAGTCCGACCTGTTGATACGGTATTATTGGCTATTCTCGAGCCGTTGAACCCCCTTCTTGGGCGGTTGAGTATACTTGTGGGCCGTGAGCCAGTTATCGGATCCCGCGAGGATCGTTATCATTGTCTTATCATATAGACATGCTAGTTTACTACTAGTCCGTAGCCATATTCTGTTATTATGCTAATTCCAATCTCCGGAACTTGATATTACTTGTTTTCCAACCGAAAAATGATAAAAAGAGTTTTCAAAAACTACTTTTGAGCCTGCGAGGTTGTATTTGCATATTAGCTGACTGGTAGTGGATCGGGTTGCACGCCGCAGCGGTATATATGTTGGATCGGACTGCACGCCGCGGTGATATTGTGCTTGGGCTGTAGGAGCCCCTCCGGAGTCTGAACCCCCACAGTGAGCACGGGTACCCAAATTGGATCGGGCTACGCGCTGTAGCGGTCATATCATGTATTGCATTGCATTTAGCTACATTTGCTAGATGTTATACTGTTTTCGCTGGTACTTATTGGTACAGGTTCAGTCGATATTGATTCTGTGACAGCGTATTTGATTACAGCTTTACATAGTGCTTTATTGCGGATTTCTTATCTGTGCTGTCTTACCCTCGTTTATTACCACTGAGTCTGGCAGTACTCTTTTTACTCCCTGCACCTTGTGTGCACATCCAGGTACCTCTCAGCAGTGATCCAGTAGCTGTGCGAGGCGACATCTGTAGGATATTCGAGGTAGCTGCAGAGTCCGCAGGACCCGATATTCCTTCTTACTATCTTTTGATTCTGTATTGATATTTCTTTCCGCACTTGGTATCTTGTAAACCACTATTACACTATGTTCATTAGAGGCTCATGACTCTTGACCCTTCGGTCTATGGGAGTTGGTATATTTTGGGAATTGGTTCCTCGTTTTCGATATATGTATCACTGTTGCTTCATGTTTTGATATGCTTAAATGGGATAAAGCGAGCTTCTAGCTCCGTCGTTGTTATTGATTGGTCAGGCTGGCCTAGCAATGTGTCGGGCGCCATCACGACCGGATTGGGGTCGTGACAAGTTGGTATCGTAGCTTAGGTTTACTAGGCCTCGCGAGTCTCGAGCCGGTTAGTAGAGTCTTCGTGGATCGGTACGGGACGCCCGTACTTATCCTCGGGAGGTCGCGAACCTTTAGGAAACACTTCACTTTTCTTGAACTCGTCGTGCGATCTTGTTGTTCTCGGAACCGAACTTCTATATTCTATTCTATCGCGGATGGCGAGAACGCGAGCATCGTGACGAGGCGGACGACCTCCATCGCCACCGTTGGAGGCCGTGGGCGCGGTCGTGCTAGAGGTAGAGGTAGGCGGGAGGCGGTGCCAGCCGACCCGCCCGTTGTACCGGTTCAGGAGCGGCCCCGAGTGGTTGATGCTCCGGCAGCCCCAGTTCAGGGGCCAGACCGTATCTATTGTTATTCCCGGTCTTCAGGAGACTCTCGCTCAGATATTATCGGCGTGTTCCGGCTTGGCTCGGGTAGTCTCGGCTACCGCTACCGCGGCGACATCTCGGTCCGGGGGTGGTCGGCGGACCCCCGCAGCCTCGCACACCGAGCAGGTTGTTCAGGGACATCAGACGCCGAGGCGGTCCCCGCTCGGTGGTTGCACCGGTTATTCCTCCGGCTGCACCGGCCTCCGGCTCCAGAGCATATGGTTCGAGTTATGCCCGACGACGAGCGGCGTCGTCTTCGAGAGGTTTGGTAGACTTTAGCCACCCCATTTCGGGTGGCGTCGAGGGCGGGGATGCCCGGGGTTTCTTGGACAAGTTGTTAGAGGATATTGCGGACGGCTCGTATTCTTGAGTCCACCGGAGTTTCATTTACTACCTTTCAGTTCACCGGTCCCGCATTTGATTGGTGGGAAGAGTTTGAGAGGCGTAGGCCCGCGAGGGCAGCACCTCTCACGTGGCGGCAGTTCTTCACTCTCTTTCTAGAGAAATATGTACCTCGGCCTCGTCGTGGGGAGCTACGTCGCCGGCTCGAGTGGTTGGTTCGGGGCGACATGTCCGTGACCCAGTATGAGCCTAGATTCGCACGGCTGGCTAGGCATGCCACATGGATGATCCCTAATGACAGGGAGAGGATCAAGAGGTTCATCGATGGCCTCGACTACTCTATCCGCATTCTTACGACCGGGGAGAGAGTTCTAGACGCCATCACGACCGGGTTTTGGGGTCGTGACAAGTTGGTATCAGAGCCTAGGTTACTAGGCCTCGGGGTTCTGGCAGTTCTAGTTGTGCTCCATCCAGGGGGCAGTTTCATTAGGGCAGAGGTCGATCATCTAGACCTTCTCAGTTAGGTCGCCCAGAGCATAGTGGAGCTTCTTCTAGCCGTGGCCATTAGAGTTTCCAGTAGGGTCAGTCTTCACTTAGTGCCCTCCTAGCTCAGAGTTCAGTACCTACTTCTTCGGCCCGGGGTTCATCTGCGACGAGGGGTTCCCTTCAGTCCCCTTCTCCAGCGCCTGGCAGTTGTTTTGAGTATGGCGAGTTTGGCCACATTAGGAGGCAGTGCCCTCGACTTCGCAGGGATAGGTCTCAGCAGAGGGATCGGCCCTCCTCTTAAGCACCATCTCAGGCTAGTAGTGGTGGAGGTCAGTCTTCTAGAGGTCGCCCCAGAGTTGAGGAGCGATCGAGTAGAGGTCAGGCACGTTTCTATGCGCTTCCTGACAGGCGTGATGCAGTTGCCTCCGATGCAGTGATTACAGGTATCATTTCTGTCTGTCACAGAGATGCCTCTGTTCTATTTGATCCGGGGTCCACATATTCATACGTGTCCTCTTATTTTGCACATCATTTGGGTGCGACTCGTGGTAGTCTTGATTTACCTGTTCATGTATCCACCCCCGTGGGTGATACGATTGTTGTGGATCATGTCTATAGATCCTGTGTTATATCTATTGGGGGTCTGGAGACCCAGGCACATTTGTTATTGTTGGGGATGGTGGACTTTGATGTTATATTGGGTATGGACTGGTTGTCTCCGTACCATGCTATATTGGACTGTCATGCTAAGACAGTTACGTTGGCCATTCCTGGTATTTCTCGGATCGAGTGGCGGGGTTCGACCGATTTCGTCCCTAGCCGTGTTATTTCATTCTTAAAAGCTCAGAAGATGGTTGAAAAAGGGTGTCTATCGTACTTAGCTTTTGTGAGAGATGTGGGAGCCGAGTCTCCTAGCATTGATTCCGTACCTGTTGTGAGGGACTTCCCAGATGTATTCCCCTCAGACCTGCCGGGCATGCCGCCGGACAGGGATATTGATTTTGGCATTGACTTGGTGCCGGGCACCCAGCCTATATCCATTCCTCCTTATCGGATGGCACCAGCTGAGTTGAAAGAACTGAAAGAGCAACTTCAAGAACTTCTGGATAAGGGTTTCATCCGCCCTAGTGTGTCTCCGTGGGGTGCGCCGGTATTATTTGTTAAAAAGAAAGATGGTTCCATGCGAATGTGTATTGATTATAGGCAATTGAACAAAGTGACGGTGAAGAACAAGTACCCTCTACCGCGCATAGATGA
>JASVEL010006299.1:0-39426 GCA_032618575.1 Nicotiana noctiflora
AACACTCTGTTTCGCAGAAAATAAGGCACGAAGTCCCCAGATTTGGCATGATAACAAACATTCATCCAAGGCTGCTAAATTGGTGGAAAGACCTCCACTCCAGTGATCGGACGCTCGTCCGCCAATACTTAGGGAATGGTTCTTCAAGAGGATTGAAGATTGCCAAAATGCTGAAGGCAATGCAGGCGGACATTTGGACCGGCCGTATTTGCTTCTAGGACTACGCGAGCTGGTGAAGCTATTCGAAGGAGAAAAAGATGCCAAATCTGGGGAAGGTCCTTCTGTGACCAAGTAGTTAGGAGTTTTTTTATTGTTAATGTAATAAGGCCAATGACCACTAGTGATATTTTACTTTTTGTTATTTAGCATCATTTTGGATTCATCTTATTTTAATCAATAAAATATGGGCATTTAGCATTATAAGTTCTCCAAAACTATTTGTCGCTAGGCCTACCTCGGGCACAACGAGGCACCCAAATTAGGATGCAATTTATATCCTTCCACAATGTGTTTAAATACTGCAACGTTTTTCTCAGAACCCTCACTAACTTATTACCTTTTGTTTTGTTTTTATTCCCCTCCCCAAAGGTTAGTTTGTGCATTCTGGCACCATCATCATACTCTACAAGATCTAAGGGCCCTCCACCCCCTCCTCATCCGAGTCTTATCCAAAACAAGAACAAAGGTATAATAGGAGATCCAAGTGCCAGAAAAGAAATTGAAAGAACTGAGATTCCTTATGGTACCCCAGTTGCTAAGGAAACTGCTGCCCAACTTGAGCAAAAATTATTGAAGTTCCGAGAAAAACTGGATCAAGTTTGGAACTTGGCAAATTTATCATTCTCTCTCACCACTCCTGATGTAAACTTCCCCACCACTCAGAATCCGGCACCTCCACAGAACACCCTATTACAACATATACAACCCACTCATACTCAACACTGTAACATATGCCAAATTCCAAAAAACACTCCACTACTCATTCCCGAACCACTATAAACCATAATCGACCACCTCCACAACACTCACATCTACATGATATTGTACCCTCCACACTCAACCAATCTCAAATGCACCCGAGTCTGATAAAAACGACTCTCTTATAAGGTACTTCGTGTGAGCACGGGATTTTTACCTCACACGAACTACTCCCAAAGAAAATCAAAATCAAAGTTGTCTTATTTTATTGTGTACATATTTGTGAGTTTCTCATGATATTTTGTGATTGTTTACGTCCGTGTGTGCGTGTTTTTGCTGTTTAACTAGAAAAATACAAAAATGTATTTGCATTTCTAGATTTTAGCTTCACAATTAGAAATAATTAAAGAGGTTTTACTAAAATTAAAAAAATACAAAATATGTATCCTGCATTTTTTTTTTAGCATTTAATATCCAAGTTGTGTGGTTTGATTTTTATCAGTGTTTAATTTTTGTGTCATAATCTTTATTAGGGGTTAATTAGAATTTGTAAAATAACTTCATGATTTAATCTAGGATTTTTGGTCTTTAATTAGGAATTAAAACAAAAGAAACAAAAATAAGGAAGAAACTCGGACCAGGCCACAGTTTCCCATCAGCCCAAGCCGTCACAGGCCGAGTCCAAAATACCCCAGAACCCGGTTCCGCCCATACCCAAACCCAATCTCCTAACCCGCCCCATCATCCCGTTAATCTGAGCCGTTGGATGTAATAATCTAACGGTCCAGATTAAAAAATTAAACTTAATACACAAAACCCCCCCAAACCCCCCGTTACACCCTCATTCACCAAACGAACCTTTAACCTATACGTCTCTTAGTAGAGACGAACCCTAAATCCCGCCGCCTGCCACCACACTCCGCCGACCGGAAATAGCCTCCGCCGGCGGTAGTGGTCAAAATTTCTACATTTTTACACCACAAGCTCTTCTCAACACCCCATATCCAAATCCATACACCATTTACCTCGAATCAACCTGGAATTTCTCAAATCTTCATTTGAAGATTCGAGTTGAATTCGAAGCTATGCCAATCAACTCCAAACTTACACCAAGCATTCACCTAGCCTCCCTCACACCCAACCAGTCTTGGTTTGGTTCAAATCCAACAAGAAACCCACGTGCCCCAATTTGGCCGTATGAACCCTAAAAAATCCGAACTTGTGTTTTTGTTTAATTTTAAAAGGGATAGAGGTCTAATAGACCTTAATTGTGATGTTTTTATTTGAAAACATTTCAATTAAGGTCTGTTCGATTCCAAAAATCAGAATTCAAGTCCAGTTGGTCCAGTTTCGTTTTGATTCTGACTTTTCTCACTATTGAGGTATTGCTTTCTTTCTTTTTCTTTCTTTATTTCTGTTTGTTTGTTTCAGATGTTTTGATTATTTGATTCATCCTGTCCAGTTATTTTCCTTCCTCTTCTCAAATAACCTTTTATTTGGCCGATTCTCTATGTTCGTAATTACTTATGTGCGTTATATTATCGATTAGAATGTGTTTGGTCGAATAGTTGGTTTCATGATAATGCCCTGCTTCTATTAGTACAATCTGAATCCCCGATATGCTTGTTGGTTTGCTGCCAATTGTGTATGTTATAAACTGTTAATCAGTTGTTTTAAGTGTCATCAATTAGTCATATGGGGATGTGGTTAGAACAATGTAGCGATAATGCTCATTATTGGTTCCATCCGAAATCACTGCTTGATTGGAAATCTTCATTTGTAAGATTGGCTTGGTGGTTTAATGAATTGGAATTAAACTATTTGAACTAAATGGAAGCCATGTGATAATCAGGTATGCCTAATTCAGTATGTTGTCTTGATATAGTTTAATAAAATAAAATTGTTTTATAAGGAAAGGGCTGTCAAGGAATATATTGGTCAGGAAATACTTTCTTAATTCTGTTGAGTGCTCTTAAGAGCTGGAAAATCAGAACACACATGGGGGGATTGATTTAAAAGTTAAAGGGGGGCATGTGCAAGGCAATAGAGGGAGAAACTTAAAATATTTGAAGGTGAAAGGGTTTGTTTTTGTCTATAAAAAGAGGGGGAGAGTACTGATCAGAACATATATACACAGAGATACACACTGGAAGAGAAAATAGATTTTAACAATTCTAAGAGTTAAAATTGATAAGCGAGGTCCTTTGTGAAGCAAAGACTGTTTCAGTTGAAGTTTAAGCTTTCTTTTTCTTGGAGTGTTTTTGAAAACCAGAAATCATTGTTGCACTGCTGTTATTTCTCTTATTTTCGACTAGTGATTTGCATTTGGTATTTCTGGGTTGTGAAAATCGGTATTCTTGGGGACTTGCTACTGTTCATTGGTTGATTTGTGTTGTCGTTGTTGTCGACTGCTGCTGTTGCTTTGCCGTTAAAGCTGCCATCCACTAACTTCCTCTTCTTCTTATTGTATTACCATTTTCAGGTATATCCTCTCATTTCCTAATGACTGTGAAGTTGTAATGACAAGATGAAGAAATGAAGCTATTAGTTTTGATTTGTTTCTGTTTAGTAAAATATCTCAATGAAGTAAACTGGCGTGCATTGAGATTGTTCGTGCATTTAATTATATGACATTCACACTATTTTCATGTTCAATTTTGATTAACTCCAAGACGTTAAGTGAGTTTGTGATTGTTAAATCATCGAGCATGTGTTAAGTTACTTTAAAATAAAAGAGAAGTATAAATTAGTAGAAGTGAATGTTGGGTCTCTTATTGATCTTAAGTTTCCACCATATGTCAATGCTAATGGGTGTGAGTGAGCACTCAATTTTCATATTGTTCTTAAGTTTGAAATCAGAGGCATTTGCTTGGAGCTGTTTGGTATTTAAAGTTTTTCTATAGAAAGAGTATATTTGGACTGATTAATTTTGCGCGTTTTGGGGTTTAAGGCATCACTATTCTTGCATTTTGTATCTAGTCACGTCAGTTGGTTTTCATGAATTTAATGCAATTTTACCTCTTGGCCTTACATGATTAATATATGTTTGGACCTAGTATTTTCCTTAAGGAAGGCATAAACTTAGTAATTCTTATGTGTAAATGTATCTGTTCTATTACGTGGATGTGAATTAGGTGGAGGAATAGCACTTGAGTTGTTATAATGTATATTCTTTCACAACAGGGTTAATAGTCTATAGCCTCACGTACAATAGTTTCAAACTAGTCTTAAGAAAAATAATTTATAAATTTTCATAGTTTTCTCTGGACGCGTAGTTGTGATACCTAATTAGTTTTAAATATTAACATTCGTAGTTTGATTTAGTTGATACTATCCTTTGAATCTAGAATTCGAGACGTGCCATTTAGTAAATTTTCATGGCCTCCCGCAAACAATAAACACGTAGATACTTTTGGCGCGATTTGTAATAATATTACATTCCTAATACGGGTGCACATTTATGTGACCCAAATCTAAATCTCAACGAAGTCAAAATGTATTGAAAGACACAGGCGTATTGGTACGGTGTGGCCCGAAATACATTTTCACGACGTTGCAATTCTTTAAAAATGATAAAGCGGAATATTAATAAATGCACATAAATTGGAATGTATAAAGAAATCAGATAAAAGTAAATACAGCAGTTGAGTGACCGTGCTAGAACCACGGAATCCGGGAGTGCCTAACACCTTCTCCCGGGTTAACAGAATTCCTTATCCGGATTTCTGATTCGCGAACTGTTAACAGAGTCAAACTTTCCTCGGATCGGGATTAAACCGGTGACTTGGGACACCATTATTTTCCGAAGTGGCGACTCTGAAAATTAAATAAACTAATCCCATTCCGACTGTCCTTTAATTAGAAAAACTCATTCCTTTTATTATATCCCTTTCCCGGGGTGTAGTAAAAAGGCTTCCGTAAAAAGGAGGTGTGACAGCTCTGGCGACTCTGCTGGGGACAAGAACCCAGAACCACGAGTTCAGGGTTAGAAATTTGAGCTTATGATAAATTATTGTATTTTGGCTTTATTATCTGATATTTTATATGATATATGCTCAAATGTGCAAAATGATGATTTTTACTGCTTTGATATTATTTGAACTGTATATATAAACTGTGCCGAAACCCTTCTCTTCTTACCTCCGGGGATGTTCTTACTGGTTAAGACTCCCCTTTCTGTTAAATGTCATACCAAAATAAGAAATAGAGGCCAAAAAGGTTATAAAGTCGGACGATCCCGCGGGTCCCGGGTACCTAGCCCCCTCCTCGATCCATGTTGTCCACTCGGGTACACAGTCTAGTACCACTGAAAATCAGGATATTGAGCCTAAATTAGGACGATTATTTACATCATACTTTGGCTTAGGGGACTTGTCACGACCCTAGTTCAACAATCGTGAACATGTCATGACGGCACCCAGTTCCCGCGATGAGGTAAGCCTAACACATTACGGAATATACAAGTTTATGAATTTTAAACAAGAAATAGCGGAAAACTATACAAATAGGAATGTAATCCGTGCTGCTTGGCACATACACTCGTTAAACACACTGTATACATACCACCAAGACCCGGAATCCCATGGGTAACACAGACTAGAGGGAAATACAACTGTGGCTCTATATGTCAAGAGTATCTAAAACAACGAAATGAGAGAAAAACATCTACTAATACTATCAAAATAGAAGGAGGGCCTCCAGATCTGCGGACGTAGCAGATCATACCTCGAGGTCTCCAATTGTACTGCTGAATCACCTAGAATGAGCCTGTCCCGATGTACCTGGATCTGCACAACAAAAGTGTGTAGAAGAGTAGCATGAGTACACCACGGCGGTACTCAATAAGTGCCAGGCCTAACCTCGATGGAGTAGTGACGAGGAAGGTCGGGGCCCTACTGAGAGAACAATAACATAATGATAATAACAATAATAAGCAGTTTAAATAATAATGAACCTGAAATAACAACAATAAAGTGATTGCTGCAACCGTCTACAATTAAGCTAACAACAAGTAACTAACACAACGTAAATTCAAATCAACAAGTCCAGGACCTGTGGGAATTGAACCCACTGTCCCACTCTATAATCAACAATCCAGGAGCTACGGAGAATTTAACCCGCAGTCCCAATAACAGTATCTCTGGGTCTCCGGGAATCGAACCCGCAACCCATGTCTCAATACCTCAGGATGTGTCTCAATGATCTCGGGATCTCCGGAAATCGAACCCGCAGTCCATACCTCAATAATATATCAATAAACTCCAGGTCTTCGGGAATCGAACCTGCAGCCCTTGGATCTCCGGGAATCGAACCCAAAGTCCACAAATAATACCACTCCGGGTCTATGGGAATCGAACCCATAGCCCTGGGATCTCCGCAAATTGAACCCGCAGTCCACTAACACAACAAGTAAAGAAACGCATAGAGAAAAATATAATATGCTTAACTACAACTTTACCGAAACTAGTGCCAACGATTATCAAGAAGTTCAAGTAAGGCAATTAGGTAGTTAGATAGTTCAATACTATCTAATCATGCTTTTCGAACGAATATCGGGTAAATGTAACAATTTAATCATCTAAGAACAAGAATATCACTAATCGGACAATTCAAGTAAAGTGTGTTACAACAACCAGCGCATGTACACGCCCTTCACCTCGCGTACAATGCATTTAAACTATCACATAATATTCTAGGGGTGAAAGTTCCCCCATACGAGGTTAGACAAGCCACTTATCTCGACTCCAGTACAGAACTGCTAAGAGACGACTCTCTTGCCGCGAATGTCGGCCTCCACAGGTGTAGTATCCGATAAAAATCAATAGAATCACATCAAAATAGGCCAATTGGGCATTACCCAATCAAAACAACTCAAAATACACCAAAACCCACAAGTTGCCAAAACCCGACTTTCGGTACGATTCTCGAAAAATTACGAAAGTTACATATTCAGAACCCTCGTCTCAATACGAGTCCGAGCATATAAATTTTACTGAATTCGGACTTCATTTGCCTATTCAAACCCTTGATTTTCTAACATTCAAGCCTAGGGTGAAAACCCCCATGAAATACCCCAAATTCCTCCATTTTCATGAGATAATTGCATAATATTATCAACAATAATCATAATTTGAGTCCATAATCGATTACCTGAAGAAATCCCTTGAATTCCCCTTCAAAATTGCCCAAATCGCCTCCTAAGCCGAGCCCTCAATGTTTGAAATGTTTTCGAAATTTCTAACTTCTCATATAATTAAACCCTCTACGATTTTCCCTTTTGTGGACAATTTCCGCCTCTGCGATACCGCTTCTACGACCAATTGGTCGCTTTTGCGAATCCCAGGCCTAGCTGGCCATTTTCGCTTCGTCGAGCCACAGACCGCTTCCGCGCGTCCGCTCCTGTGGAACAATGTCCGCTCCTGCAGGTTTTCCCGCTTCTACGAATAAGTGTCCGCTTCTGCAGACTCGTTTAAGCGGCAACACTTCCGTTTCTGTGGATCCTTCACCTCACGACCCTGGGCCACTTCTGCGGCTCACCTTCCGCACTAGCGGTGCCGCCCCTGCAGATTAAGTTCCCCTTCAGTGATCTACAGAACTTCTGCGCTCCCATGTCCGCTTCTGCGGACTTGCTCCCGCGCTCCCATTTCCGCAGGAGAGAAAACAACAGAACAGAAGTCAAAAACCTACATTTTCCATGTTTTCTCCCGTTTAACCATCCGTAAACACCCCGAGGCCCCCGGGACCTCATCCAATCACACCACACATCCTAATACCTTATTCGAATTTGTTCCAATCCTCAAAACATGTCTAACAACATCGAAACCGACAATTCACATCGAATTCAAGCTTAAATTCCTTAAAACTTTCCGAATTACACATTCGATCAAAAATCCGACCAAACGACGTCCGAATGACCTGAAAATTTGCGGACATATCCAAAATCACATAACGAAGCTACAGAAATTGTCGGAATTCCATTCCGACCCACGGATCAAAATCTCACCTATCGTTCGGATTCGCCAAAATTTCAAGCTTCGGCATTTCAAGCCTAATTGAGCTACGGACCTCCAAAATACATTCCGAACGCGCTCCCAACCCCTAAATCACCTAACGGAGCTAATGGAACCATCGGATTTCCGTTCCGAGGTCGTCTTAACACTATTCCGACTACGGGCCATTTTCCAACTATAAAGCTCCCATTTAGGGACTAAGTGTCCCAAAACACTCCAAATTCCAGAGCCGACCCTCCCGGCAAACCACAATAGCAGAAATGAACTTAGGGGAACAGTTAGATGGGAGTTTGGGGCGTAAATTTCAAAAACGACCTGCCGAGTCGTTACATCTTTCCACACTTAAAGATTCGTTCGTCCTTGAACGAGCATAGAAAACATACCTGGACTGGTGAAGAGATGAGGGTACTATTGCGCATATCCTGCTCGGTCCCCCAAGTCACCTCCTCGGCTGGCTGACCCCGCCACTGGACCTTCACTGAAGCAATGTTCTTTGATCTTAGCTTTCTTATTTGCCTATTTAAAATGGCCACTGGCTCCTCGACATAAGACGGATCCTCGTCTAGCTGAACAGAAGTTAAATCCAACACGTGCGATGGGTTACCATGGTATCTCCAAAGCATAGAGACATGAAATACGGGATGGAATCCGGCTAGGCTGGGAGGTAAGGCCAGCTCATAAGCAACCTCCCCAACACACCTCAAAATCTCAAAAGGGCCAATAAATCTCGGACTCAGTTGAGCACATTAGCCTGATGTAATCTGAAGATATTCTCTCTTGTTCAAACAAATAAGTCTTAGAGCCTAATTCCAACATCCGGAATTCTATGTCAGGCATGTTTTCATCAAGAGATCACTCAATATTCCTCAAACGCCATCCTCAAACATGACTGCATAACCTTGCTGTATTCTTACATTGCAACACAAAATCTACAGGACCACGATAATATTTTATGACCAAATTAGCCAAAAATTTGACGAATCAGATGCTCTCATTGCACCTCATGGTCTACATAGGTCTTGTTCTAACTTTTATGAATACTTTGTGATAACCAACTACTGAATCAACAATTCATTGGGTCTATACTCCTGACAAGATCCATTACTTTGTTCTAAACCAGAGAATGATCTTTTTCTCTATAATATACTTCATGTAATCAGTTTAAACTAACCCCAAATCCCATAACCTCATCTCACCCAGTACGAACTGCTCAAGCGATAAGCCACCTCATACATAATCAAAAGTCCTACAAGATGGCGCAATGTGCCAGCAGGCCACTAATTCGTACGTGACACAAAAGGAAGGCGAACACTAGAGAGAACTATTCAACTCTCGCACTAACATGGACTTCCTCAGAAAAATAGGAAACAGAACACATAACAGCAAATATGGACACTGAAATAAATATCACACTGCGCGGCGTGCGACCCGATCCCAACAATATACCCATGGCGGCATGCCACCCGATCCAAACAATATACCCATGGCGGCGTGCCACCTGATCCAAATAATATAACCATGGCGGCGTGCCACCCGATCCAAATAATATAACCATGGCGGCGTGCCACCCGATCCAAACAACATAACCATGGTGGCGTGCCACCCGAACCAAATATAAAAGTCACACAAGGAGCCACACGTCAAGCTGAATAGCTCATCACATCAAAATACTGAATATCGATCATAAGCACACTAAGGTGCATGATATCAGTCACAAAGAAACATATAGCTCTATAGGCTACAACTCAAGCACAATTGAGGTGCGATATATATCTAAGTCTCAAGAGCCATCATGCTCATATAACATCACCGCTGAGCGGAACCTCAACACGTAATGAACTTACCAAGCCGTCTCACAACTCATATGGCAATTTATATCTTTACATGAATTAACTAACCGCAAAATAAGACCGCGACTATCCCTCCATAAAGGGCGCATTGCTGGAAGAAACACAACCGGCCTAATGCAAGGATCACTTCCACATTTAAATCTATCCACCGACCTTAAGTCTATCCTAGTTGTACCAAGCTAAGTCAATAATATTTCACAGGTCTATAACCCAATAAGCAGAGTGTCCTCTAGGCATAAATTCTCAAATGGATGATATCACCAAAATCCTTATACTTGGTTTAAATTCCTAACCAATCAAGTGACTACATGTCACACCTATACAATCTTCTTGTGGGACAAGCTCCCACCATCTTTCGAATAATTAAACGGGCCTGCACATTCAACCCACCGGCTGCACTAACACTGAAAAGCGTTCAAGAGTCCCTAACCGGGATGCAAAGCCTTTCTCGCAGAACACCAATCTCAAGTGATACTGACGTCAATACCCATCTTACTCAAAGTACTGAAACTCCTTTCCTGCTCATTCGAGCTCTTTATATCACATTCATTGACCAAACTGCGACCTTGGTCCTTACTTCAAATTTCATACCACTCACTGCACCTCACGTGCCGATATACAATAGATACGATTTCCATCACAACTCTAGAATTGACGATAGGCTAATACTTTATCTTATGAGACTTTCCATTTAACTCACTTCAGGAGAACTATAGCAACATACAGGCGAATTCTCATAACCATCGAATATGCCAATCTCTAAGTAGTGGTCCAAGCCACCATAACCCTTCTCGAGATCTGCCTACTCGTAACAGGCCCCTAACAGAAGAATACTTCAGAATAACGTCAATCACTGCGGCCGACAAGTCTCAAATGCACCGCCACAAATCACATGCATAACTCGATCACGTTGCATGAATCGATCATTGACATCAATATGCCAACTCAACTATGGCTAATCAATCTACTTCCTTCCAGTTTATCCTGGATTGCCTTAGAAATGTTAATATCTCCCTTCAATACCTAACTTATTCCAACCGCACTCACCCCGAGTGACCTTAAATTATGAGGCCATGCTATCTCGAGAACGACGACCATTTCATGGCTCTCAAACACTACACTACAAGTCAAAACATTAAAGAACGTTTTGTGCCCTTCTTCATAAGTTGCTTCAAAAATTTGACTCCCAACTGTACTTATAGTCTCAGTATTATTAGGCACCCCACTTTACCTCTTGAATTCACTAGGACCGCTATTGAGAGCCATCCGGCCCTGAATTGCCCCAGTACGCAACCAACTCAACTGAATTTTATAACATATGAATACCCTCTCGATAAAGCCCCCAGAGGAGCCACTTCCCTCGCAAACTGCACCTATACGAGGCATAAATCATGAATCTTCCCTCAAGTTTGAACATGAGCCAATAAGGCTAACCATAACATGCATTCAAGAATACATACACTCAAATTACCACACATGGTCCTTTCCCGTGGCTGCAATAACCCATTAACACGCTAGTATACAGAATTCACGCGGGTAATTAACCATGCGACCCAATCGTAAGCGGTGGGACTCTCCCACTTAGCCCAAAGCCACTATTACATGACTCTCGAACACATTAGAACCATTCTTTCAAGTCATCTACTCTTATTCAACTGCAGTTCGCTTGTTCTAACGGACATAACCACCTGTGCCCTATTAGCATTCTGACACCATAGGGTATGACCTCATTCCAATGCAACCAAACATCAACCCGCTCCATGCACCGAGTATTCTCTACCAACGATAACTTAAAACATACTGTGTATATCACACACCGATGAAACACCATGTAGCCTTTGTCGAAGATTTCCCTACTGATAATGAAATGTAGAATAACTACGGACATAGGGACATCACAAGTCCCAACTTCACACCACACAAATCTCAACTCTTACTCATCAGTAGGTTTTCAAAGAACTTTTGAATAGCACTTAAATACATTGCAGGCCAAATCTGATATGACACATGACCCATAATTTGATCGTTGATGGTGAAATCCTTTCACTTAGCACGAAGCCATAAGATACATCTTGCTAATCCATGATACTAGCCTTTTACACTCATACGTCTTCCTCATAAGACCACCCAAGACATTCGTTTGGTACATGTACTTCTTAAGACAGTTAAACTCATTTCCCCTAGTATCTCTGTTGCTGGTTGAACCCTTCACTAAATGGACATCTCATACGAACCATATAGTCTTTATTACCACCATCTTTAGATCTACATCCACCTTGTGATTCTACCATTACTGTGACGATTAGGCAGTTAAGTAAACCTTCTCAAGACCGTACTTATCAACCGAATGTCAGAACCTAGTGCACCCCCATGTGCACAATTGAAAATCCCTCAATTCTCTTGCATTATCGATATGGATGACATGCGGTAACAATGGTTGAGTAAATTCTTGACTCCCTTGAAATCCCTCTGCAGCGTCACGAACCGTCGGTGCATACTTGATACCGAGTGCACAATTTCAATACACGAGTGGATGCAAAAGAACATATGACATAGGCTCCAACTGAATAAATGGTGCACGATAAGGAATTCAAAGAATTGAAGAGTTTCCTAAACAGTTACATAGCCCATCGTAGATAAATACAGACGTCTCTGTATCGATCATCGAGAATCTAAGTAACCGGTCTGTGCCCCGTGACTCCAACTTGTCACGACCCTAGTTCACAAATCGTGAACATGTCATGACGGCACCCAGTCCCCGTGACTAGGTAAGCCTAACAAATTGCGGAATATACAAGTTTATGAATTTTAAACAAGAAATAGCGGAAAACTATACAAATAGGAATGTAATCCGTGCTGCTTGGCACATACACTCGTTAAACACACTGTATACATACCACCAAGACCCGAAATCCCACGGGTAACACAGACTAGAGGGAAATACAACTGTGGCTCTATATGTCAAGAGTATCTAAAACAACGAAATGAGAGAAAAAATATCTACTAATACTATCAGAATAGAAGGAGGGCCTCCGGATCAGTGGACATAGCAGATCATACCTTGAGGTCTCCAATTGTGTTGCTGAATCACCTAGAATGAGCATGTCCTGATGTACCTGGATCTGCACAATAAAATTGTGTAGAAGAGTAGCATGAGTACACCACGGCGGTACTCAATAAGTGCCAAGCCTAACCTCGATGGGGTAGTGACGAGGAAGGTTGGGGCCCTACTAAGAGAACAATAACATAATGATAATAACATTAATAAGCAGTTTAAATAATAATGAACCTGAAATAACAACAATAAAGTGATTCCTGCAACCGTCTACAATTAAGATAACAACAAGTAACTAACACAACGTAAACTCAAATCAACAAGTCCAGGACCTGTGGGAATTGAACCCACAGTCCCACTCTATAATCAACAATTTAGGAGCTACGGGAATTTAACCCGCAGTCCCAATAACAGTATCTCGTGGGTCTCCGGGAATCGAACCCGCAGCCCATGTCTCAATACCTCAGGATGTGTCTCAATGATCTCAGGATCTTCGGCAATCGAACCCGCAGTCCACATCTCAATAAATATATCAATAAACTCCGAGTCTCCGAGAATCGAACCCGCAGCCCTTGGATCACCGGGAATCGAACCCGTAGTCCACATCTCAATAAATTCTGGGTCTGTGGGAATCAAACCCATAGCCCTGGGATCTCCGGGAATTGAACCCGCAATCCACCAACACAACAAGTAAAGAAACGCACAGAGAAAAATATAATATGCTTAACTACAACTTTGCCGAAACTAGTGCCAACGATTATCAAGAAGTTCAAGTAAGGCAATTAGGCAGTTAGACAGTTAAATCCTATCTAATCATGCTTTTCTAACGAATACCGAGTAAATGTAACAATTTAATCATCTAAGAACAGGAATATCACTAATCGGACAATTCAAGTAAAGTGTGTTACAACAACCAGCGGATGTACACGCCCGTCACCTCGCGTACAAGGCATTTAAACTATCACATAATATCCTAGGGGTGAAAGTTCCCCCACACGAGGTTAGACAAGCCACTTACCTCGACTCAGGTACAAAACCGCTATGAGACGACTCTCTTACCGCGAATATCGTCCTCCACAGGTGTATTATCTGATAAAAATCAATAGAATAACATCAAAATAGGCCAATTGGGCATTACCCAATCAAAACAATTCAAAATACACCAAAACCCACAAGTTGCCAAAATCTGACTTTCGGTACGCTTCTCGAAAAATTACGAAAGTTACATATTCGGAACCCTCATTTCAATACGAGTCGGAGAATATAAAGTTTACTAAATTCGGACTCTATTAGCCCATTCAAACCCTTGATTTTCTAACATTTAAGCCTAGGGTAAAAACCCCCATGAAATACCCCAAATTCCTCCAGTTTCATGAGATAATTGCATAATATTATAAACAATAATCATAATTTGAGTCCACAATCGATTACCTGAAGAAATCCCTTTAATTCCCCTTCAAAATCACCCAAATCGCATCCTAAGCCGAGCCCTCAATGTTTGAAATGTTTCTGAAATTTCTAACTTCTGATATAATTAAACCCTCTGCGATTTTCGCTTGTGTGGACAATTTTCGCCTCTGCGATACTGCTTCCACGACCAATTGGTCGCTTCTGCGAATCCCAGGCCTAGCTGGCCATTTCCACTTCTGCGAGCCATGGACCGCTTCTGCGCGTCCGCTCCTGCGGAACAATGTCCGCTCCTGCGGGGTTTCCCACATCTACGAATAAGAGTCCGCTTCTGCGGACTCGCTTAAGCGGCAACACTTCCGCTTCTGCGGATCCTTCACCTCACGACCCTAGGCCGCTTCTGTGGCTCACCTTCCGCACCAGCGGTGCCGCCCCTGAAGGACCAAGTTCCGCTTCAGCGATCTACAGCGCTTCTGCGCTCCCATGTCCGCTCCTGCGGACTCGCTCTTGCTCTACCATTTCCGCAGGAGCGAAAACAACAGAACAGAAGTGAAAAACCTACAATTTTCCATGTTTTCTCCCGTTTAACCATCCGTAAACACCCCGAAGCCCCCGGGACCTCATCCAATCACACCAACACATCCTAATACCTAATTCGAACTTGTTCCAATCCTCAAAACATGTCTAACAGCACCGAAACCCATAATTCACATCGACTTCAAGCCTAAATTCCTTAAAACTTTCTGAATTACACATTCGATCAAAAACCCGACCAAACGACGTCTGAATGACCTAAAAATTTGCGGACATATCCAAAATAACATAACGAAGCTACATAAATTGTCGAAATTCCATGCTGACCCCCGGATCAAAAGCTCACCTATCGTTCGGATTCGCCGAAATTTCAAGCTTCGGCAAGCCTAATTGAGCTACAAACCTCCAAAATACATTCTGAACGCGCTCCGAAGCCCTAAATCACCTAACGGAGCTAATGGAACCATCAGATTTCCGTTCCAAGGTCGTCTTAACACTGTTCCGACTACGGGCCATTTTCCAACTATAAAGCTCACATTTAGGGACTAAGTGTCCCAAAACACTCCAAATTTCAGAACTGACCCCTCCCGGCCAACCACAATAGCAGAAATGAACTTAGGGGAACATTTAGATGGGGCTTTGGGGTGTAAATTTCAAAAACGACCGGCTGGGTCGTTATAGGACTCAACATAGGGGTTGGGTCCGTCTAGGATGGGTAACCAGATATAATATGACCACCGTAGAGCATTTTACGTGTTGCATTTATTTGCCTGGGCCTGCATGCTGACCAACTTTTGAACGTCATGGAAATTAAAAAAAGAAAAAGAAAGGAAAAAGAAAGTATAAATTATTTTGTTTATGGTCAAAACTCAAGAGTACAAACATATTTCCTTTAAAAGATTGTTTTGCGAAAAGGCGAACATATATAACAAAGAGTCTTTATTTCAGTAAAGGAAAAATACCATTGTTTTAATTTTGAAAGGACTGTCTTGTTATGAATTCACCCTTGAAAGAACAAAAGATGTTGTTTTCAAATAGTTCGTCAATTGATCGAACTACGCTGGTTTGATTCTCACCGGATGTGACATACGTTGGCAACCTTTATCAGGTCCAACCTCCCATTTTCAAAATATAGCCTTTTTTGCAAATAATAACGGAATGCCGGGTTTTTTAGCTTTGCATCAACGACCACCTTTCGTCAGTTTTAATATTTTGACCGGTTAACCCCTGTGTTATTAAAACCTTCATTTTAGGTTGGGTGTTGAAAAAATTGCATTTTTGAAAAGCCAGCCCGTTCTGTCTTTAGAGGGATAATTTAATTTTTGAGTCAAATAAAGATTTTCTTTCATCTAAACCGCCTTAATTAATATGGAGAATGAGCACAAATCAGAATACAACCGAAGCCATCATAAACAGGGTCCCTTTAAGTTTGCACATGTGGTGGAACGACTTAGGTGAGCAGGGGCAAGACGTAGTTAAGTTGTACCTGGGAGATCTAGTGGGACTACAAAATATTTCTCCAAGAGGAGACATCATATGAGCACTAATCTCATTCTGGGATCCGGCACACAGTGTGTTCCACTTTTCAGACTTTGAACTCACGCCAACATTGGAAGAACTGGGCGGATATATCGGGAGACCAAAAGTCCCTATGAGGGAAGAGTATCTCATTGTACCAAGGGTCGTGACAGTACATAGGTTTTTAGACACCGTGAAGATCCGCAGAACTGTGGACAACCCAGATTTATATAAGGGATTCTACACTTTGGCATTTTTATTTGATAAATATGGTCATTATGGGGGGTTCAACAAACTTGAGAGCAAAATCTACATTGGGGAAAACCGGCTGATATGGGAAGAACATAGGCGCATCGCTTTTATGATAGCTTTTTTAGGCTTACTAGTGTTTCCTAGGAAGGACGACAATATCAATATACAAGTGGCGGGGGTCATTAGCACTTTGATCAAACAAGACAATAGTACTTTGGCACCTATGATAATAACGGACATCTCTCGCGCCCTCACTCTTTGCAAAGCTGGAGGGGTTTTCTTTGAAGCTTGTAATGTGTTGCTCCAAATGTGGATGATCGAGCACTTATGCCATCGCCCGCAGTTTATAATGTATGGTTCATCGAAAAAAACCTGTATAGAGGAATTCACTACAAGGGTTGAGGGATACAATTTTCCAGAGGGGACCACCGGATGGATAAGACTCCTGCGTTCGATTCCAGCCAGCAAAATAGAATGGACATTTGGCTGACTACCCGTGGATGAAGTCATATACATGTCGGCCGCAGAATCATATTTATTGCTGATGGGTCTCAACAACATCTTGCCCTGTGCGCCATATCGAGTATTGAGACAGTTAGGGCGGCACCAAATAGTCCCAAGAAGAAGACCGCAGCAGACAGGTGGTCGAAATTGGGCCTGGTGGACAGTTCCCTGAAACATTAGTCCGAAAAATCTGGAATGAGTGTCAAACCCTGAATATAGACACTCGTGTGCGAGATCGAGCTAGAGGCAAAGTATCATCAGAATACCCTGCATGGTACATCGGAGAACTTGAGCAGCAAAGGCCCACTAAAAGACCCCACCTTAAAAATTTTGCTGAATCATCACAGGAACAGTGGGATTGGTTAGCAAAGGAAGACGGTTACAGTGCAAAGATTGGCAAGATAGAACAACAGGTCCAGGACCTTAAATTCGAAAAGAGTATGCAAGCTGCTACCGACAAAGGGGTCAAAAAGAAATTGGCTCAAGAAAACGACACTCTCAAGGCTCGAATCTGGCGGATCAGAAAAGAAGCCAACAACCGACCCAGGAGTCGATCTAATCAGAGGTTGATAGACGGATTGAACCAATAGCTCAAGGAAAGCCAAGAAATGTTGGAGAGGTCCGAGGCTAGAAGGAAAAGGATACAGGTTAGATGGGAGAAAGGTACAACAGAACGAAAGGAGTACTTGCACCAGGTCAAGAGGAATTATGAGATGAGCATCGGGATATTAAGAGAGACAAATTCGACTCTTCAAGAACAGGTCTACAGACAAGCTCGTGAAGCTAGGGAGGACAGGAAACGATGTTACGACATGATGAACAAATGGAAAAATTCCAAGATCGGCTTGCAGATAATGCGAGTATTGGGGTTGAAAAACCGGTAGATAGAACAGTTGTTTAAAGAAAGGGATGGCATTCGGGAAAGGATCGACGAGATTGGGCACTACATTCACATGAGATGCCTATCATGCGAACAGATGCCCCGGGATGCCCTCCTCTCTTCCATCATGTGTTATGTTCATCAAATTATGGGGGAACTGAAGAACCTGCGAAGAGGTCTTACACCAAGGCCCGCGGCAAGGCCGAACGATGCCTCGCGGGCACCAAAACTCAAGGCCCTAATATACCCTTAGTCCAAGTCTTTTACTTGTAAAAGTATGTTGTCTTCGTTTTGGATTTATGTTGTTAGTATGAAAAATGGCCAGGTTGTATTCACAATGTTTTCAATATATAAAATGGTTCCTGAAATTTTGGGTTTTATTTTGTTTCGCACGAACTACGCTGGGTCTGATTCACGCGGGGACGTGATACATAGGCAATCCACATAAGATTCGACCACCACTAATAATAAAAGAAAAAAAGAAAATAAAGGGAAAGTTCGAAGATTCCAAAGACAAGTTGGGATGACGCATGCAAGACGTATTAGAAAGGATTAATTGATTAGGAAACATTTCATTCCAATATGTGATTACTAAATCTGCTAAATCCTAACACTAACAAGTTTGTTGTTTCATAATCCCTATCAGTGAGTTGTTAGCACGTTCTGGCACCACACCGTTATCCAACTAGATCTAAAGGACCCCTACATTTAAGCATGACTACTTCAGACGACAGCGTCGAGGATGAGAAGCCTACTAGCCAGCTACTGAAAGAGGATGGAAAAGATAGAACGGATAGGATTGGTAATGAGTGCGATGCACTTGGCTTTGGCAAAAGCACAGAAGAGCTCTGAATTACCAGTTAATCCTACAGCAGGACATGCTCCGAAGTACATACACACAGGCCCTTGAACGAACATACCCAGTCATTACTATTATCAGGGGAGAAGCCCCTATGACACCCAAACTCCACCACTTAACCAACATTTCCCACCACCAAGCACTCCTATTTTTATGGGACCCCCGCCAGCTACACTGCAAAGATCAAACAGCGAGCCATTATTTCCAGCTCATGATACCCAATACTATCCCCAGAACCTACCTTCAATGCACCGAAACCTCACAACCCTCGCATGGAAATCCCAACAGAGCATGAAAGGTCGGCAAAGGCCCTAGAACAAGATGATATGATAAGAAAGGTCAGAAGCATTGAGAAAACCTTCAGAAGTATGAACGGGTTGGGCAATCAGGTCAGTGTGGCCTACAAAGATATGTGTCCCTTCCCCCATGTTCAATTGCTAGTGGGATTTAAAATGCAAAAGTTTGATCTATATGAGGGACATGGTGATCCAATGGCACATCTGCGAGGGTTTTATAGCAAGATAAGAGGAGCAGGTGGGAGAGATGAGCTGCTGATAGCATATTTTGGTCAGAGTTTAAGTGGATCGGCGCTTGAATGGTACACTAGACAAGATCCTAGCAGATGATACACTTGGGATGATCTGGCCCAAGCATTCGCCGCTCATTTTCAGTACAATCTTGAGATAGTTCCAGACCGTCTCACATTACTGAGGATAGTCAAGAAATCCAGAGAAACTTTTCGCGAGTTTGGTTTTCGGTGGAGAGAGCAAGCAGCCAGGGTAGATCCCCCCATGCGAGAGGGAGAGATGGTGGAATATTTCTTACAAACATTGGACCCAACCTACTTTGGTCACTTGGTGACAATGGTTGGAAAGACTTTCAACGAGGTGGTGAAAGTAGGGGTCATGATAGAAGAAGGATTGAGGTCTCACAAAATTCTGAGCTACTCAGCGCTCAAAGCCACAACCCAAGCTATTCAAAGTGGTACATAGGGTGCGCTGGGCAGAAAGAAAAAAGAAGAGGTCACTACGGTGGAAGCACGAAATTGGTCCAGGGCCAGCAGATCATACTATAGCCAACCCAGAACCCACACTCCAAATTATCCATATTCCCCACACAACCCACCACAACACTACTATCCTCCGCAGGAACCTCATTTTTCCATGCACCAAGCACAAACATACACGCAACCACCGGTTCTGTCACGACCCGGATTTTTCCCCCAATATCGGGATCGTGATGGCGCCTACTCGTGGTAGCTAGGCAAGCCACTGTATTCATACTATCCTGTTTATAACACAATTTTAATTAAATAAATGCGGAATACTTTATCGAAATGGAAATAACAAATCCCAAGGTAAAAACCATACTGAAATCCTCTACCCAAGATTTGGAGTCACCAACTCACAAACTACTATGGAATACTACACATAAAAGTCTGAAGAAAATATAACATAATTCTGTTCGTCTCGGAATAATGAGACTACAGCTATAAACATAAGTAAAGAAAGAGACGCCGGGCCTGCGGACGTCTGCAAGCTACCTCGGTCTCAAATGTAATCAACTCCCACGCAATCTATTTACTGCTGCTGCTGCTGCTGCTCCTGATCGTAACCTGGACCTGTGCAAAAACGCACAGAAGTGTAGCATCAGCACAACCGACCCCATGTGCTTGTAAGTGCCTGGCCTATCCCGGCGAAGTAGTGACAAGCCTAGGACCAGACACCCACATAAACCTGTGCAATTCAATATATATATGTGTACCACAAAATAACAAGAAATAATCAAGTATTAACACAATAAGGAATATCTTAAAGAATTCAACAATTAACCACGGTTAATAATTTCACAAGGAAAAAAAAGTGTAATGTAAACACAAGTAATATCAATTGAAGAAATAGCAAACAGTTGCACGGCATCACCCTTCGTGCTTTTACTCTCATCCTCACATCCATAGTACGGCATGATCCTTCGTACATGGTTCAATAATAGGGCACGGCATGATCCTTCGTGCATAATCAATAATAAACAGGGCACGGCATGATCCTTCGTGCATAATCAATAATAAACATGGCACGGCATGATCCTTCGTGCATAATCAATAATAAACATGGCACGGCATCACCCTTCGTGCATTATCTCTCTTCCTCTCCCAAATAACAATCACAATTAAGGGCAAAGAAAGAAAACAGAAATTCATAAAACGTCCCATCAAGGGCAATCAATAATTTTCTTCACATCAAGTCCTAACAAGGAAGAACAATAACAATTCACCTGTAATATATCTCAAAATATCATTTTCCAACGACTCACGGTCATACTAGACGCCAATGTATGGATGCTCGTCACCACAGCCCATACACCGCACTCGATCACATAACACATAACACATAATCCTATTCCTTCAAGCTAGGATAGAACAAACACTTACCTCGAATGCTTATGAACAATCCAATCCGTGGAAATGTCTTTTCTTTCAATTTGGCTCCAATCCAACCGTATCTATACACAATTGATTTAATATCATCAATTCTACTCAACAAACTAATTCTTAATACCAAATAACACTTTTACAACATTCTCTTCCATGAATAGTAAATTTCAACCCCGGGCCCACATGATCGGAATTCGGGGTTAGGACCAAAATCCGGTTACCCATCCCCCACGAGTTCACGTATATAATTTGTTTCAAAATCGGACCTCAATTCGAGGTCCAATTCCCCAATTTATGAAAAACCCTATTTTCTAACAAAAACAAGAATTTTACCATGAAAACATTTGATTTCCAATGAAAAACATGTTTAATGATGTTAGGAATTGAAAGAATTAAGTAAAAAGTGACTTACAATCGTTTTGATGAAGAAGAAATCCTTGAAGAGTCGCAAATGGGTGTTTTGGTTTTGTGAAAAATGAAGAAATGACCGAAATTCGTGTTTTTCAGGTCTCTGTGTTCGCATTTGTGAACATGGGTTCGCAATTGCGAACCCCGACCAATTTCTGGAGTTTGAAAAATAAGCTAAGGGTGGAAAGTTCGCATTTGCGAACATTTGTTCGCATTTGCGAACAAGGCTCCTTCGCATTTGCGAAGAAGGCTTCGCATTTGCGAAGCATGGCTTAGCAGTGAGGCATCGCATTTGCGAAGAATGCTTCGCATTTGCGAAGCATGGCTAGGCAGTGAAGGCCTCGCATTTGCGAGGTTATGTTCGCAATTGCGAACCCAAGCCTTCCTGGACGCCCTTCGCATTTGCGATCAAGGGTTCACATTTGCGAACCCTGCCTTGGTCTGTCACCTTCGCAATTGCGAGAAATTCTTCGCAATTGCGAAGCCAACAGCTGGGTGAAAAAAAAACAGCAGTTCAAAATTCAGAAATTTAACCAACGGCCTATCAAATCTTTACCCGAGCCCCCGGGCTCCAAACCAAACATGTACACAACCTCAAAAACACATTATGGACTTGTTCGTGCGATCATATCGCCAATATCACTTCGTTTCAATCAAATCAAGCCCCAAACTCATGGTTTTCATAGTTTTGATTTTCAAAACTTCTTAACTTGGAACTCAAGGTCCAAAACATCTCAAACAACATCCAAATGTCACCAAACTTTACAGAAATCACATATATAATATTTAAGACTTGTACCGGGCGTCGGAACCAAAATACGAGCCCGATACCAATGTCTATCAATTTATTTCCTTTAATAATTGCATCAAAAACAATTTCACATAAAAATTCATAACTTGGGCTCTAGGCCTCAGAATTCGACTCCGGACACATGTCCAAGTCCCATATTTTCCTACGGACCTCTCGGGACCATCCAATCTCGAGTCCGGATCCGTTTACCAAAAATGTTGACCGAAGTCAACCATATCAATATTAATATCATTTTTATCCACATTTCTCATAGAATTCATATTTTCTATCACAAAATCTTTCCGGCTACATGCTCGGATCGTGCACGTAAATCGAGGCAACATAGAATGAGGTTTTCAAGGCCTCAGAAGCTCGAAATTATTAATAAAATAAGTGATGACCCTTTGGGTCGTCACAGGTTCGCCCACAATGGCGTGCACCAGCTCCCCAAAACGCATATGCACCTCCTCAGAACACCTATCCACTTCCACAGAACACATACCCACCACCCCAGAATGCTTATCTTCCACCAAGGGCCTATAGGAACCCTCCAAGAGCAAGTTTTCGCAGAAAGCTTCTAAAAATGATAGGATACAGAGGTAAAGAGCCTTTACTGAATTGGGAGAAACCTACTGTCATGCCCCAAATCGAGGGACATGACCGGCGCCTGACCGGGTAGCCCCAGTCAAGCGAACCTGGGTGCCTTTCGTTCCCACGCGTTACCCCTATGTTGATTGTTTCTCATTAACCAAATATCTTACTAACCATGAATGATTTCACAATAAACAAACAAAACCATACGAGTGATTCATTAACAAGTTTGCAGTTTTTATAACGCCCGACATAACATAATATATACGTAAGACTGGAGTCCCACAGTTTACATGTCTACGGAGCCTCTAGTATACAAAAGGGAATACAATACTTGCCGGTAACAAGGCTCCAACTATACCTTACAAAACCAAAATGAAATCTAAACAAAAGTGGCATGAACGATACAGGGCCCCGAGGAAGAAAAGGGCTCACCAAAACTGGCAGTGAAAGGAGAAGGATACTACTGCCGATGAGCTGAAGTACCTGCTACTGATCCACCTACAATCATAACACGAATGTAGCATCCCCGGCAAAAGGGACGTCAGTACACTTGAATTGTACTGGTATGTATGGACAAACTTTGTCCCAAGTAAACTCAAGCCGTTAAACAAGAATCACGATGACAAGACAGCCAATAGATTACATCAAGAAATCAATAAAGCTAACTAACCATGTTTCCCACCTTTTACTCATTTCAGATAAGCCTCAACACAAGCACATTTAAGGTCCACAAATATAACAACAACCAATCAACCACATAGATTGCAAGTAGTCAAATATAGGGGCAATCAGTGCCCCAGAGGTTACAAACTCTCCTGCTGTCTCCTTTCACAATTTCATATTAATGATTTTGTATCAATTTCATTTGCGATTTCTATCGCTTTCCATCCTTATTACCTCGTCCACCCTTATTACCTCGGCCACCCTTATCACCCTAACCCACACCTTATTTCTTCATGTTGCGGCGCGCAACCCGATCCCACCGTACAGTTTTCAAACACAACAATCACAAACAGTAGATAGGACACTACACACAATTATAACAAGTTCAAATAAGCAATTTACACATTGGTTCATGTTCTCAATTACTTCTCAAGCCAATATCACAACCAAGTTACAAGTGTTCCAAAATCGAGAATGTTCATAATGTTATGTTCAATAACTTACCACACCTCAAGTGTTTCGTTTCTTTTCGACAAGGTAGCATATATGCCATCATAACCATTATTCACAATTCTTTTACCAACTTCAACTCTCATTTATCTTTCTGCTCAAATCTCATATTACATCACTCATAGTTCAACAACAACTTCAAGAATTTCACACAATTTGGCAATTTAACACGAACCAAACAAATTTCACACATATAGGCGATTTCACAAGAATCAAAATTAGCCATACATACCTGGTATCGAGTTTCCTTCTGTTAACTTCCTACTTTATGCTTACCCAAGCTACCCTATCTTTGCCGACCTCGTTTTGTAGACTCTAACGCCTATTCACTTCCTCTTTGCTAAAAATCAAGTTCAATAATCATGCATGAGTGTAAAATTCTAGTTTCAAAAGCTATTATATGCAAACCTCTCTTTTACCCATTTTAAAACTGAAAATCAAAGAAAACAGCTAGGGTTTTTACCTTGTAAAGATTGGGGAAGTTGAATCTTGGCCCTAGAATCCTTTGGACTAAATGGTTGGAACAATCTTTGAAGATGAAGAACTTCTCTCTCTAAAACCCCTCTCTTCTCTCTCTAATTTTTGTAAGATGATATGATAAAATGAAGGAGAAAGGTGTTATATTAAAGAAGAGGTCGGGTCGAATTTTATAAAATTCCTGGGCCGGGTCAATTCTGCGGTCGCATCTGCGATCGCAGAATCAACATGCGGTTCGCATAGTGACCACGGAATTGCCCCAAAATTTACACAAGTTCTGTTATGGAATGCGACCAAAATGCGGTCCGCATTCTTGATCTACGGTCGCATAGTGCACCGCAGATTTGACACTCAAAAACCTTCGAGAATTTATGCGGTAGATCTGCGGTCCGCAGATCCATTCTGCGATCGCATATCGACCGTATTCTCAAACTGTTAAGCTCTGCGGCAAGAATGCGGTCCGCATAGCAGATCTGCGGTCGCATTCCTAACCGCAGAATCGACACTCTTCTGGAAAAATTGACTCTTTACATTTTTGAAACTTAAATCACTACCAAGGGTCCGAATCGCGGCGAGCTTCTACACATTCCTAACACATTATTCGGACCATGGCACCACAGCTACTAGGTTTCATGCACAAAAATTTTACGGGGCCTTACATCCCCCCCCCCCCTTAAGATCATTCGTCCTCGAATGAGGATTTTGAAAATGAGTTGGTTTTGAAAGACATGCTATGCAAACTATCAAAATTTTAACTAACTCTTATATTTTAGAAATATTTCGCCAGAGTTTCCTTTGTATTATGGACATATCCACCTGTCAGAGGGCCCCCGAAACACATTACCAAACAACAATACACAAATACAACACTTTCCACCACTTGTATACACTTTCTTACCTGAACGAATGCACAAAAACTAGTCACTTCAATGAGTTCCTACCTTATTTAACCATCTTAACACACTATGTATACACAAACAAACCATTGCCATCTACACTTACTATTAGTTGTTTATTTAACACGTGAATCTTTTATAAGGCTTTCATTTATCAAGAAAGGTTCAAGTGACCCAAGGTAACAACACATTTATCTCATTACAAAATAAAGGAGACTTTACTAATACTAAGAGGGAAACAACTTGGACAAGATGACAGTTACTAGGAGTAGAAGGGTCACCTAATTTCTTCTAGGCTTGATCAAACAAATGGGGGTACTTTTCCTTCATCTCTTTTTCTGCTTCCCATGTGGCCTCCTCAACTTGTTGACTTCGCCACAATACTTTAACAGATGCAACTTCCTTATTTCTCAACTTACGGACTTGCCTATCAAGAATGGCAACTGGAACTTCTTCATATGACAAATCTTCATAAACCTCTATAGCCTCGACTGGCATGATGGTGAATGGATCTCAAATCACTTTCTTCAACATGGACACATGGAATACTGGGTGCACTGATGACATCTCAGGAGGCAACTCTTGCCTATAAGCAACTTGACCAATCCTTTGAACGATCCGATATGGCCCGACATACCTAGGACTCAATTTCCGTTTCTTTCCGAATCGCATGACTCCCTTCATAGGAGATACCCTCAAGAACACCCAATCCTTGACTTGAAACTCCAAATCCTTTCGGCTAACGTCTACATAGGATTTTTGACGACTCTGTGCTGCTTTCATTCTCTCCCGAATAACCTTGACCTTTTCCATAGCTTCGTACACCATATCCTGGCCCTAGCAATTCCGCTTCACCTACCTCAAACCACCCGATTGGCGACCTACATCTTCTCCCGTACAATGCCTCAAATGGGGCCATCCGAATGCTAGCATGATAGCTATTATTGTAAGCAAATTCTATCAGTGGCAAGTGTTCATCCCAATTACCTTTAAAATCTAAGACACAAGCCCGCAACATATCTTCAAGCGTCTGAATGGTCCGCTCGGCCTGACCGTCGGTCTGCGGATGGAAAGCTGTGCTGAGATTCACCTGAGTTCCCAAACATTGCTGAAAGGTCTTCCAAAAGTTAGGTGTGAACTGAGCCCCACGATCCGAATTAATAGAAAGTGGAGTGCCATGAAGCCTTACTATCTTCCTGATGTACAACCTTGCATATTGCTCCGCAGTATCAGTGGACTTGACAGGCAGGAAGTGGGTTGATTAGGTGAGTCGATCCACTATCACCCATATTGAGTCGAACTTACGCTGAGTGCGAGGTAATCCCACCACGAAGTCCATATTGATCATCTCCCATTTCCACCTTGGTATTTCTATAAGCTGAGTTAATCCACCGGGCCGTTGATGCTCGGCCTTCACTTGTTGATAGTTCGGACATTTAGCTACAAAGCTTGCTACATCCTTTTTCATACCGTTCCACCAATAAATCTCCTTGAGATCATGATACATTTTCGTGGAACCTGGGTGCACCGAATACCTGGAAATATGAGCCTCTGCCATCACTCTTTCCCGAAGCTCGTCCACATCCAGAACACATGGTCTATCTTGACACCGCAATACACCATCTTCACTGCTGAGTACAAATGCTGAGGTCTTGTCATTCATAACTGCTTCCTTTACCAGAACCAATGCTGGATCCATGTGTCACGCCCCAAATCGAGGAACATGACCGGCGCCTGACCAGGTTGCCCCAGTCAAGCGGACCTCGGTGCCTTTCATTCCCACGCGTTACCCCTGTGATGACTGTTTCTCATTAACCAAATATATTACTAATCATAATTGATTTCACATTAAACAAATAAAACGATACGAGTGATTCATTAACAAGATTTCAATTTTTACAACGCCCGACATAACACAATATATATACATAAGACTGGAGTCCCACAGTTTACATGTCTATGGAGCCTCTAGGATACAAAAAGGGAAATACAATACTTGCCGGTAACAAGGCTCCGGCTATACCTTACAAAACCAAAATGAAATCTAAACCAAAGTGGCATGAACCACACAAGGCCCCGAGGAAGAAAGGGGCTCACCAAAACGGGTAGTGGAAGGAGAAGGATACTACTGCCGATGAGCTGAAGTGCCTGCTACTGATCCACCTACAATCATGACACGAATGTAGCGCCCCCGGCAAAAGGGACGTCAGTACACTTGAATTGTACTGGTATGTATGGACAAACTTTGTCCCAAGTAAACTCAAGCCATTAAATTACATCAACAATTAATTAAGCCAACCAACCATGTTTCCACATTTTCCTCATTTCAAATAGTTCTCAACACAAAGCACTTCCTACGATCAACCAATTTAACAATTACCAATCAATCACATAAAGCACAAGTAGTCAAACAAAGGGGCAATCAGTGCCCCACAGGTTGCAAACTCTCCTGTTGTCTCCTTTCACAATTTCACATTATTGATTTTTGTATCAATTTTCAATGGCGATTTCGATCGCTTTCCATCCTTATTGCCCCCGACCACCCTTATTACCTCGGCCACCCTTATCACCCCAACCCACACCTTATTTCCCCACGTTATGGCACGCAACACGACCCCGCCTTACAGTTGAAAACACAACAATTTCAAACAGCAGATAAGGTACTACACACAATTTCAACAAGTTCAAATAAGCAACTTACACATTGGTTCATGTTCTCAATTTCTTCTCAATTCAATATCACAACCATGTTACAATATTTCCACAATTCAAGTGTTTCATCTTTTTCCACAATAAACCAATTCTTTTGCCAAATTAAACTCTCATTTTACATCACTCATAGCTCGACAACAAACTTTGAATATCCAACAACAACATCAAGAATTTCACACAATTTGTCAATTTAACACGAAACAACCAAACTTCACACATATAGGCGATTTCACAAGAATCAAAATTAGCCATACATACCTGGTGATGAGTTTTCTTCCGTTAACTTCCTACTTTATGCTTACCCAAGCTATCTTACTCTTGCCAACCTTGTTCTTGAAGACTCTTACTTCTACTCACTTCTTTTTACTAGAAATCAAGTTCAATAATCATGCATGAGTGTAAAAATTCTATTTTTAAAAGCTATTATATGCAAACCTCTCTTTACCCAATTAAAACTGAAAATCAAAGAAAATAGTTAGGGTTTTTACCTTGAAAAGATTGGGGAAGTTGAATCCTTGCCCTAAAATCCCTTGGGATTAAGTAGTTGGAACAATCTTTGAAGATGAAGAACTTCTCTCTCAAAAACCCTCTCTTCTCTCTCTAATTTTGGTGAGATGATATGATAAAATGAAGAAGAAAGGTGTTATATTAAAGAAGAGATCGGGTCAAAATGTTACAAAATCTGGGTCGGGGTCAAATATGCGGTCACTATGCGACCGCAGAATCAACATGCGGTCCGCATAGTGACCGCAAAAATGGCCTCAAAGTTATGCAGGTTTTGTTAAGGAATGCGGCCAAAATGCGGTCCGCATGTTTGATCTGCGGTCACAAAAATGCACCGCAGATTTGACATGCGATCGCACATCGACCGCACTTTTGACAGATTTTTGGGAAACTCTCTGGAACGATTTGCGGCAAGAATGCGGTCCGCATGTCAGGTTTGCGGTCGCATTCTTGACCGCATATTTGACATTTTTCGGGCGAAGAATTCTACGCATTCCTAACACATTATTCGGACCATGACACCACAGCTACTAGGTTTTATGCACAAAAATTTTACGGGGCCTTACATCCTCCCCCCTTAAGATCATTCGTCCTCGAATGAGGATTTTGAAATAAATGAGTTGGTTTTGAAAGACATGATATGCAACCATCAAAAATTTGACTAACTCTTATATTTTAGAAAAATTTCGCCAGAGTTTCCTTTGTATTATGGACATATCCACCTGTCAGAGGGCCCCCGAAACACATTACCAAATAACAATACACCAATACAACATTTCCCACAATTGGTATACACTTCCTTACCTCAACGAATGCACATATTCTATCACATTGTTACAATTTCACATAAACTAGTCACTTCAATGAATTCTTACCTTATTAAACCAATTTAACACCATGTACACTCAACAAACCATTACTAATCTACACTTACTATTAGTCGCTTATTTAACACGTAAATCTTTATAAGGCCTTCATTTATCAAGAAAGGCTCAAATGACCCAAATGTGACAACACATTAAATTCATTACAAAATGAAGGAGACTTTACTAACACTAAGAGGGAAACAACTTAGGCAAGATGACAGTTACTAGGAGTAGGAGGGTCACCTAATTTCTTCTAGGCTTGATCAAACAATTGGGGGTACTTTTCTTTCATCTCTTTTTCGGCTTCCCATGTGGCCTCCTCAACTTGTTGACTTCGCCACAATACTTTAACGGAGGCAACTTCCTTATTTCTCAACTTACGGACTTGCCTATCAAGAATGGCAACTGGAACCTCTTCATATGACAGATCTTCATTAACCTCTATAGCTTCGACCGGCATGATGGTGGATGGATCTCCAATCACTTTCTTCAACATGGACACGTGGAATACCGGGTGCACTGATGACATCTCGGGAGGCAACTCTAGCCTATAAGCAACTTGACCAATCCTTTGAACGATCCGATATGGCCCGACATACCTAGGACTCAATTTCCTTTCTTTCCGAATCGCATGACTCCCTTCATAGGAGATACCCTCAAGAACACCCAATCATCGACTTGAAACTCCAAATCCCTTCGACGAACGTCCGCATAGGACTTTTGACGACTCTGTGCTGTTTTCATTCTCTCCTGAATAACTTTGACCTTTTCCATAGCTTCGTACACCATATCTGGCCCTAGCAATTCCGCTTCACCTACCTCAAACCACCCGATTGGCGACCTACATCTTTTCCCGTACAATGCCTCAAATGGGGCCATTTGAATGCTAGCATGATAGCTGTTATTGTAAGCAAATTCTATCAGTGGCAAGTGTTCATCCCAATTACCTTTAAAATCTAAGACACAAGCACGCAACATATCTTCAAGCGTCTGAATGGTCCGCTCGGCCTGTCCATCGGTCTGTGGATGGAAAGCTGTGCTGAGATTCACCTGAGTTCCCAAACCTTGCTGAAACTTCTTCCAAAAGTTAGCGGTGAACTGAGCCCCGCGATCCGAGATGATAGAAAGTGGAGTGCCATGAAGCCTTACTATCTCTTTGATGTACAATCTTGCATATTGCTCCGCGGTATCAGTGGACTTGACAGGCAGGAAGTGAGCTGATTTGGTGAGTCGATCCACTATCACCCATATTGAGTCAAACTTACGCTGAGTGCGAGGTAACCCCACCACAAAATCCATATTGATCATCTCCCATTTCCACCTTGGTATTTCTATAAGCTGAGTTAATCCACCGGGCCGTTGATGCTCGGCCTTCACTTGTTGACAGTTCGGACATTTAGCTACAAAGCCTGCCACATCCCTTTTCATACCGTTCCACCAATAAATCTCCTCTTGAGATCGTGATACATTTTCGTTGAACCAGGGTGCACAGAATACCTGGAAGTATGAGCCTCTGCCATCACTCTTTCCCGAAGCTCGTCCACATCCGGAACACATAGCCTATCTTGACACCGCAATACACCATCTTCGCTGCCGAGTACAAATGTTGAGGTCTTGTCATTCATGACTGCTTCCTTCACCCGAACCAATGCTGGATCTATGAACTGTTTTTCCTTGATTTCCGCGACCAATGATGATTCTGCTCCATTATGCACCAAGATATCCCCCTCGTCTGACGCCGAAATACGAACCCCCAAGCTGGCTAATTGGTAGACCTCTCGAGCCAGGGGTCTCCGATCCACACCCAAATGAGCCAAACTACCCATGGATTTCCGACTAAGAGCGTCAGCTACCACATTTGCCTTCCCTGGATGGTACAATATGTCCATATATCATAGTCCTTGAGTAGTTCTAACCACCGCCGCTGTCTCAGATTCAGCTCTTTCTGCTTGAACAAATACTGGAGGCTCTTGTGGTCCGAAAACACCTCTACATGAACCCCATAAAGATAGTGTCGCCATATTTTCAAGGCAAACACAACAGCTGCAAGTTCCAAATCATGCGTCGGATAATTCTTCTCATGATTCTTGAGTTGTCTGGAAGCATAAGCTATAACCTTTCCGTGCTGCATCAATACACATCCCAAACCGACTCTGGAGGCATCACAATAGATTACAAATCCCCCTGTGCCTTCTGGCAAGGCCAATACTAGTGCCGAGGTCAATCTTGACTTCAATTCTTGGAAACTTTTCTCACATGCTTCGGACCACTGGAACTTAACTGCTTTCTGCGTCAATTTAGTCAATGGGGAGGCAAGGGTTGAGAATCCCTCTACAAACCTCCGATAGTACCCTGCCAGACCCAAAAAGCTGCGAATCTCTGTCGGGGTCGTGGGTCTAGGCCAATCTTTCACTGCCGCAATCTTCCGAGGATCCACCATAATTCCCTCACTGGAAATAACATGCCCTAGAAAAGCTACGGACTCCAACCAAAACTCACATTTTGAGAACTTGGCATACAATTGATGCTGAAGAAGGTCTGCAATGCTGCTCTGAGGTGAACGGCATGATCTTCCCCGCTCCGAGAGTAGATGAGAATATCGTCAATGAATACAATCACAAAGGAATCTAGGAATGGCTTGAAAACCCGATTCATAAGGTCCATGAAAGCTGCTGGGGCATTGGTTAGCCCAAAAGACATGACCAAAAACTCAAAGTGACCATAACGAGTTCGAAAGGCGGTTTTAGGAATATCCTGCTCCCTGATTTTTAACTGGTGGTACCCAGACCGTAAATCAATCTTTGAGAAGAAATTCGCTCCCTGCAATTGGTCAAACAGATCATCCACTCGAGGCAAAGGACATTTATTCTTGATGGTGACTTTGTTGAGCTGCCGATAATCAATACACATTCGAAGTGACCCATCCTTCTTTCGGACAAAGAGAACCGGAGCACCCCATGGCGACACACTCGGTCGTATGAACCCTTTCTCTAATAAATCCCTCAGCTGCTCCTTTAACTCCCTTAACTCTGCTGGCGCCATTCTGTAAGGTGGAATGGATATTGGCTGAGTATCCGGCAATACATCAATTCCGAAATCAATCTCCCTATCCGGCGGGATGCCTGGAAGCTCATCTGGAAACACTTCAGGAAATTCATTCACAATTGGCACGGACTCGAGGGTAGGCACCTCTGAGGTGGTGTCCGTTACCCGAACCAGGTGATAGATACACCCTTTCTTAATCATCTTTGAAGCCTTAAGGTAGGAAATAAACCTACCCCTTGGCACTACACCATTTCCTCTCCATTCAATAATTGGCTCGTTAGGGAACTCGAGCCTCATAACTCTCGTTCGACAAGTCAAGTTTGGCAAAGCACGAATAGAGCCAATCCATCCCCATAATTACATCAAAATCTACCATCCCAAGCTCAATAAGGTCGGCTGTGGTATCACGACCACCCACCGTAACAACACAATTCCTATAGACTCGTGAGGCTGTAATAGAATCACCAATAGGAGTCGACACAGAGAACGGCTCATGAAGTTGTTCGGGTTCTATCCCAAAACTTGAAGCAATAAATGGAGTAACATAAGACAAGGAGGACCCTGGATCAATAAGGGCATAGCAATCAATAGTCTGAACAGACATGATACCTGTAACAACATCTGGAGAAGCCTCGGCATTCTGGCGGTCACTCAATGCATAGAATCGGCTGGGTCCAGCCCTACCCTGAGCTCCACCCCTAGCTGCACCACGCCCTACTGCTGCTGAAGTACGCGCTGATGATGTAGCAGCTGAAGAACCGGATGACTGAGCAGATCCCCTACCTATACCCTGACGGGGTGCACGACAGTCTCGCTGAATGTGACCTCTCACCCCGTACCCGAAGCACACTGGAAGGTCAAGGTAGCAAGTTTCTGTATGAAATCTCCCACACTCGGGGCATGTAGGTCTCCCCTGCTGCTGGGATCTCACCCCAGGATGACCAGACTGACGAGACCTCCTGCTGTCTGAACCAGGTCTCGAGTAACTGCCCTGCTGATGACCGTGCACGGATGGCGGTGCACTCGCGGAGGACTGAGCATATGACTGGGATGGCCCTGATGACCCCTTCCCTGGAAGTGATCTCCCCGAACGACCCATTGACCGGGCCCTGCTGCTACTTTCTCTTTCTGCACGAATCTTCAATTTCCTGGCCTCTGTGGCCTGAGCAAACCCCACAATCCTCCCATAGTTCATGTCTGAGTGCAAAGCTGCCGTGGCGGCCTCATTCACCACCAAAGGGCTAAGGCCCTGAACAAACCGTCGAACCCGGGCATCCATGGTCGACACTAAATGAGGAGCATACTTGGACAACCTTACGAACTCCATGTGATACTCCCAAACACTCATACTGCCCCCTGCTTGAGGACCTCGAACTCCGTGGCGCGAGCTGCCATCACTTCGGCAGGCAAGAAGTGGTCCATAAATGCATCTACGAACTCATCCCATCTGGCCGGAGGGCTCCCTTCCTCACGGGAATCCTCCCACATTTCGAACCATGAACGTGCCGCTCCCTTCCGCCTGTAAGAGGCCAACTCTACCCCCTCTATATCTGTAGCCTTCATCACTCGAGGGTCTTGTATATCTCATCAAGGAATTCCTGTGGGTCAGCCTCTGGATCGGTGCCTGAAAATTCCGGAGGGGCCAATCGCAAGAATTGATGGACTCTGGAGCCAAAGGAATCTCCCTGTCCGCTGGAGGATGCAGGGGCATCATGGGATCTCTGGGCCTGGGCGGCCACTAACTGTGTTAACATATGGATGGCTCCCCTAAGTTCTTCATTAGAGATACCAGAGCCCGAAGTGGGAACTGTATCTGAGTCAGGAACACCGGCAGGAGGAATGGTGGCATCCTCTGCCGCAGCTGGAATAGGGACACTTGGGTTTTGAACAGATGGGCCAGGCAAATTCGGGACTGGTGGGTCATTCTCTCCCACGGCATCGGGTACATGATTAACTGCCGCACTTGGGCCGGCATTGGCCCTAAGGCCGAGTCTAGCCTTCTTCTTAGGTGCCATATTCTGAAAATTTGGGAACAAGGCACGAATTAGACACGGATATTTCCACATTGCACTTTACCGCACGATATAGATTAACAAAGAAGTAGGTAAATTCCTAAATGCCCGTGTAGCCCCCTACTTATATGATGTGGTCGACAACACACCTATAAGAAGGGCACTACTAGACACGGCTCCGAGACATCCTAGGACACTTTAAAACCTTAAGCTCGGATACCAAGTTTGTCACGCCCCAAATCGAGGAACATGACCGGCGCCTGACCGGGTTGCCCCAGTCAAGCGGACCTGGGTGCCTTTCATTCCCACGCGTTACCCCTGTGATGACCGTTTCTCATTAACCAAATATATTACTAATCATAATTGATTTCACATTAAACAAATAAAACGATACGAGTGATTCATTAACAAGATTTCAATTTTTACAACGCCCGACATAACACAATATATATACATAAGACTGGAGTCCCACGGTTTACATGTCTACAGAGCCTCTAGGATACAAAAGGGAAATACAATACTTGCCGGTAACAAGGCTCCGGCTATACCTTACAAAACCAAAATGAAATCTAAACCGAGTGGCATGAACCACACAAGGCCCCGAGGAAGAAAGGGGCTCACCAAAACGGGCGGTGGAAGGAGAAGGATACTACTGCCGATGAGCTGAAGTGCCTGCTACTGATCCACCTACAATCATGACACGAATGTAGCGCCCCGGCAAAAGGGACGTCAGTACACTTGAATTGTACTGGTATGTATGGACAAACTTTGTCCCAAGTAAACTCAAGCCATTAAATTACATCAACAATTAATTAAGCCAACCAACCATGTTTCCACATTTTCCTCATTTCAAATAGTTCTCAACACAAAGCACTTCCTACGATCAACCAATTTAACAATTACCAATCAATCACATAAAGCACAAGTAGTCAAACAAAGGGGCAATCAGTGCCCCACAGGTTGCAAACTCTCCTGCTGTCTCCTTTCACAATTTCACATTATTGATTTTTGTATCAATTTTCAATGGCGATTTCGATCGCTTTCCATCCTTATTGCCCCCGACCACCCTTATTACCTCGGCCACCCTTATCACCCCAACCCACACCTTATTTCACCACGTTGCGGCGCGCAACACGACCCCGCCTTACACTTGAAAACACAACAATTTCAAACAGCAGATAAGGTACTACACACAATTTCAACAAGTTCAAATAAGCAACTTACACATTGGTTCATGTTCTCAATTTCTTCTCAATTCAATATCACAACCATGTTACAATATTTCCACAATTCAAGTGTTTCATCTTTTTCCACAATAAACCAATTCTTTTGCCAAATTAAACTCTCATTTTACATCACTCATAGCTCGACAACAAACTTTGAATATCCAACAACAACATCAAGAATTTCACACAATTTGTCAATTTAACACGAAACAACCAAACTTCACACATATAGGCGATTTCACAAGAATCAAAATTAGCCATACATACCTGGTGATGAGTTTTCTTCCGTTAACTTCCTACTTTATGCTTACCCAAGCTATCTTACTCTTGCCAACCTTGTTCTTGAAGACTCTTACTTCTACTCACTTCTTTTTACTAGAAATCAAGTTCAATAATCATGCATGAGTGTAAAAATTCTATTTTTAAAAGCTATTATATGCAAACCTCTCTTTACCCAATTAAAACTGAAAATCAAAGAAAATAGTTAGGGTTTTTACCTTGAAAATATTGGGGAAGTTGAATCCTTGCCCTAAAATCCTTTGGGATTAAGTAGTTGGAACAATCTTTGAAGATGAAGAACTTCTCTCTCTAAAAACCCTCTCTTCTCTCTCTAATTTTGGTGAGATGATATGATAAAATGAAGAAGAAAGGTGTTATATTAAAGAAGAGATCGGGTCAAAATATTACAAAATCTGGGCCGGGGTCAAATATGCGGTCACTATGCGACCGCAGAATCCACATACGGTCCGCAAAGTGACCGCAAAAATGGCCTCAAAGTTATGCAGGTTCTGTTAAGGAATGCGGCCAAAATGCGGTCCGCATGTTTGATCTGCGGTCGCAAAATGCACCGCAGATTTGACATGCGATCGCACATCGACCGCACTTTTGACAGATTTTTGGGAAACTCTCTGGAACGATTTGCGGCAAGAATGCGGTCCGCATGTCAGGTTTGCGGTTGCATTCTTGACCGCATATTTGACATTTTTCGGAAAAATTAATTCTCTACATTTTTGAAACTTAAATCACTACCAAATTATTCGGACCATGACACCACAGCTACTAGGTTTTATGCACAAAAATTTTACGGGGCCTTACACCATGAACTATTTTTCCTTGATTTCTGCAACCAATGATGATTCTGCTCCATTATGCACCAAAACATTCCCCTCGTCTGACGCCCAGATACGAACCCCCAAACTGGCTAATTGGTAAACTTCTCGAGCCATGGGTCTCTGATCCACACCCAAGTAAGCCAAACTACCCATGGATTTTTGACTAAGAGCGTCGGCTACCACATTTGCCTTCCCTGGATGGTACAATATGTTCATATCATAGTCCTTGAGCAATTCTAACCACCGCCGCTGTCTCAGATTCAGCTCTTTCTGCTTGAACAAATACTGGAGGCTCTTGTGGTCTGAAAACACATCTACATGAACCCCACAAAGATAATGTCGCCATATCTTCAAGGCAAACACAACAGCTGCAAGCTCCAAATCATGCATCGAATAATTCTTCTCATGGTTCTTGAGTTGCTTGGAAGCATAAGCTCTGACCTTTCCACGCTGCATCAATACACATCCCAAACCGACTTTGGAGGCATCACAATAAACTACAAATCCCTCTGTGCCTTCTGGCAAGGCCAATATTGGTGCCGAGGTCAATCTTGACTTCAATTCTTGGAAACTTTTCTCACATGCATCGGACCACTGGAACTTCACTGCCTTCTGCGTCAGTTTTGTCAATGGGGAAACGAGGGTTGAGAATCCCTCTACAAACCTCCGATAGTACCCCGCCAAACCCAAGAAGCTACGAATCTCTGTTGGGGTCGTGGGCCTAAGCCAATCTTTCACTGCCGCAATCTTCTGAGGATCCACCATAATTCCCTCACTGGAAATAACATGCCCTAGAAAAGCTACGGACTCCAACCAAAACTCACATTTTGAGAACTTGGTATACAATTGATGCTGAAGAAGGGTCTGCAATGCTGCTCTGAGGTGAATGGCATGATCTTCCCTGCTCCGAGAGTAGATGAGGATGTCGTCAATGAATACAATCACAAAGGAATCTAGGAATGGCTTGAATACCCGATTCATAAGGTCCATGAAAGTTGCTGGGGCATTGGTTAGCCCAAAAGACATGACCAAAAACTTGAAGTGACCATAACGAGTTCTGAAGGCGGTCTTAGGAATATCTTGCCCCCTGATTTTCAACTGGTGGTACCCAGACCGTAAATCAATCTTTGAGAAGAACTTCGCTCCCTGCAATTAGTCAAACAGATCACCCACTCGAGGCAAAGGATATTTATTCTTGATGGTGACTTTGTTGAGCTGCCGTAATCAATACACATTCGAAGTGACCCATCCTTCATTTTGACAAAAAGAACCGGAGCACCCCACGGCGACACACTCGGTCGTATGAACCCTTTCTCTAATAAATCCCTCAGCTGCTCCTTTAACTCCCTTAACTCTGCCGGTGCCATTCTGTATGGTGGAATGGATATTGGCTGAGTATCTGGCAATACATCGATCCCAAAATCAATCTCCCTATATGGCGGAATGCCTTGAAGCTCATTCGGAAACACTTCAGGAAATTCATTCACAATTGGCACGGACTCGAGGGTAGGCAGCTTTGAGGTGGTGTCCGTTACCCGAACCAAGTGATAGATACACCCCTTCTTAATCATCTTCGAAGCCTTAAGGTAGGAAATAAACCTACCCCTGGGCACTACACCATTTCCACTCCATTCAATAACCGGCTCGTTAGGGAACTCGAGCCTCATAACTCTCGTCTGACAGTCAAGTTTGGCAAAGCATGAGTAGAGCCAATCCATCCCCATAATTACATAAAAATCAACCATCCCAAGCTCAATAAGATCGGCGTGGTAACGCGACTACTCACCGTAACAACAAAATTTCTATAGACTCGTGAGGCTGTAATAGAATCACCAACCGAAGTCGACATAGAGAACGGCTCATGATGCTGTTCGGGTTCTATCCCAAAACTCGAAGCAATGAATGGAGTAACATAAGACAAGGAGGACCTCGGAACAATAAGGGCATATCAATCAATAGTCTGAATAGACAGGATACATGTAACAACATCTGGAGAAGCCTCGGCATTCTGGCGGCCACTCAACGCATAGAATCGGCTAGGTCCACCCCTACCATGAGCTTCACCCCTAGCTGCACCACGCCCTGCTGATGCTAGAGTACGCGCTGATGATGTAGCAGCCGAAGAACCGGATGACCGAGAAGATCCCCTACCTATACCCTGACGGGGTGCACGGCAGTCCCGCTGAATGTGACCTCTCACCCCAAACCCGAAGCACACCGGGATGTCAAGGTAGCAAGTCTCTGTATGAAATCTCCCACACTTGGGGCATATAGGTCTCCCCTGCTGCTGAGACCTCACCCGAGGACGACTAGGCTGACGAGACCTCCTGCTGTCTGAACAGGGTCTCGAGTATCTGCCCTGCTGATGACTGTGCATAGATGGCGGTGCA